>PHNY01000006.1:1483-14456 GCA_003724115.2 Anethum foeniculum
GTTTAACTTTTATTCAGAAAAAAATTTAAAAATAAAATATGGAACTATATTTTATAAGAGTCTTAAAATGTGTGTCGAGTGCACGGTTCCCAACGTAAAGAACCTGATGGGACAGAGGGAGTATATATCTATACTATTATATTAAAAACGAGACATTGAAAGTTTCGTTGACAGTCTGTTCACTCCATAATTTGGTCACTCAATCCACAACCGTTTAATATTTTAAATCAAATTAATGGTAACCGTTAGATATAATTCTAAATATAATAATTATTATTATTTTGGTACATGATGTATTTACTTAGTTACCCTTACTTAAATACTAATATAATTTTTATTTAATTATCCTTATTTTATTATTTTTGTGACCACTTTATTTTATACCTATATTAATCCTAATTAGTATACAAACCAATTATCTTTTTAACTAAAACATGTTATTTTTTTCATTTTTCCCAACTAAAACACATCATTTGTCAAAAAGATCGCGGACAATTCTATTTAATAAAATAAAATAAAATATTATAATTACTGATTTTAATCCTAATAAATATAAATAAATTACATTTTTCAACTAAAACACGTTACCTTTTTTATTTTCTCAAATAAAACATCTTCTTTTTCGAAAATATCACGAATAATTACATTTAAAAAAATAGATTAAAATATTATAATTCCTAATGATGACCAATTAACTTTTTGGCTAAAACATGTTATATTTTTGGTTTTAAATAACAAATTTGCTAATTTTTCAAAATGATACGAGCAATTAGATATAATAAGTATACAAACAAATTACCTTTTTCAACTAAAACACGTTTTTTTCCCCAACTAAAATATCTTATTTTCTAAAAATATCACGTGCAATTTTATTTAACAAAATAAAATATTATAATTACTAATAACTCTTATAACAAAATTTAACTTTTTCATTTTTTCTAACTAAAACATCTCTTTTTCCAAAAATATCACGGGCAATTTCATTTAACAAAACAAAATAAAATATTATAATTAATAATAACTAACCAATTAAACTTTTCTGCTAAAACATGTTAACTTTCATGTTTCAATAACCGATTTGCCCATACTTATATATTTTTGTGTCCACTTTATTTTAAACCTATATTAATTATAATTAATATACAAGTCAATTATCTTTTTTAACTAAAACATGTTACCTTTTTTATTTTTTCAGTTAAAGCAACTCGTTTTCCAAAAATATCATGGACAAATTTATTTTAAAAAATAAAGTAAAATATTATAATTACTAATTTTAATCCTAATTAGTATATAAAGCAATTACCATTTTAAACTAAAGCACGTTACTTTTCTTATTTTCCCAACTAAACCATCTTCTTTTCCAAAAATATCACGGGTAATTATATTTAATAAAGTAGAATAAAATATTATAATTACTAATAAGTAATAATGAACAATTAACTTTTTTGGCTAAAATATGTTGCCTTTTATGTTTTAAGTAACAAATTTGCTACTTTTCCAAAACGACACGGACAAATAGATTTAATAAGTATACAAACCAGTTATCTTTTTCAACTAAAACACGTTATCTTTTTTATTTTTCTCAACCTAATGCATCTCATTTTCTAAAAATATCAAGTGCAATTCTATTTAATAAAATAAACTATTATAATTACTAATAACTCATAATTTTAAATAGTATATAAACCAATTACCTTTTTCAACTATAACACGTTACCTTTTTAAATTTTTTTAATTAAAATAACTTTTTCTCCAAAAATATCGCGGATAATTGTATTTAACAAAATAAAATAAAATGTTATAATTACTAATAACTATTAACTTTTTTGGCTAAAATATGTTAACTTTTATGTTTTAATGACACATTTGCTGCTTTTCTAAAATAACACGGGCAATTCGATTTAATTTCAGGTTAAATTAATTAAAAATAATGTAACATTAAAGAAAATTCATGCATCGCACGGATTATAAGCTAGTTATATTTGTAAATAAGTTCATATTAAAAAAATTACAATTTTAAACTAGTCACAGTTAACTCCGTTACGTATATAACATTTTTACTTTACTACTTCACTACATAAATATATCATCAAAAATGTTCCTATCAGTTCACAATTTTATGTGTTCCTATCGGTTCAAAAATGTTCTCTCAAATTTTATTTATAGAAAATATTTTTTTGTAAATCGATGTCATAATATTAATGACGGAGCATTACATGGGATTCATCATAGAGACTTCATAATCAGCCACTACAAACAAGTGCAACAACTGGACAAAGAACTAAAACTAAGACTTCGTAAAACCAAACTAAACTGAGAGTATCTCCAATGATGTTGGATAAAATGATATAAAACAATGATTATGTAAAATTTGTTGAATCTGTAAGGTGACTTACTTCAGTGGAGTTGGCTATAATGATCGACTATATTTTTAAAAATAGTATGTTATAATTATTTGAAGTTGTTATAAATAAAATGTATATTTCTAATATTGTAATATATGATGTGTAATTTTACTGTAGGTCTTTACAAGTTCACCAAATATAGCCAACTAGTATTTTAGCCCGCGTTGCAGGGCCTTGAATTAATGTATATAAGTATTTATTTACACAAAATTGAAAGCCAACATTCGGGAAAGTTGCATAGTTACATGTTTTTTGTTACATTAATAATAGTTCATAACATTTAGGAAAGTTGCATAGTGAAAATCGTATGTGCTCACCTTTCACAAAAAAATATTTGTTCATAATATGAGGCCTTAAGCTTAGCAAATAAATCCTCTAAACATTGCACTATCCATGAAATTAATGTGAGCGTCCATTGTGAAGTTACTGCTTTCAAGAGAAGATGCAACCTGGATTTCTCACACCATGGCCAAGTGCAAACAGTAATATTTGAACGGCGGTGGAAGATTCACATCTTCAGTTTTGCGGTATTACATGGTCACTTGGTACATGGCTTGAATTTTAAAGTATATCAAGGTCTAAAGCTAGTAACTGTGAACAAAAAAATAATCATGCCACAACCACAGTAAGGATTTGAACTAAAAACATAAAAAAAAATAGTCAACCATAAATCTGCACAATACAGTCATAGAAGCAAAACAACAATTTTTGCCATGTTTTCCTGACTATGACTATCAGAAAGAACCACTCTTCTACAGGAAATAATCAAAACAGAATAAATGATCATTAAAAGAAACAGCTACCATAGTCCAGGGAAATATTAAGCGCTACCATAGTCCAGGAGAGTATTAGACTTGCACACATCTTTTTAATTCTGCTATCATGACTTTAAAGAAAAATATACACAAACTCATCACCATCCGTAGCAACCACAGCAACAACAAAAGTGTCACAGAACAAACTTTGAATAATGTCAACATCGATCTCAATCAGGAACAAAGTCTTAGCGACAAATATAAGTATACAATTAAAATCAAACAAAAATAGGAAACAAATTCCAAAGAGTAACAAACACTAACAACTGATAATATATAATCAAAATCAATAATCTACCAAATGATATTTAAGTTAAAGTGAGAGATTCAAATTAAACAATGGGACTTACTCCTATACTCTTATCACCTGCTATGTCGTTCACAAAAAAGACTTTAATCAAAATTTTATAAATATCAAATATTTCTTTGAGATTACATACGCAAATGTTTGATGCCTTGCATCTCAATTTCAAATAAGTTCTATATAGAAAATAACAAAGCATCTACAAAAATGAAGTAAAATAAAAATAATATACCTAAAAGAACTATCATGTTGAAACCCTTCTTGATTCTTTTTCTCTTGCGCAAATCATCAAACATCTTATATGCAATAACAATTTATCAAAATAAAAGAATTTATAAAAATGAAGTTGGAAAAAGAATTAAAAATACCTCAAATAGACAAAGATAATTCTTATCAATGTTCATCTCCTGCGCGAATCATCAAAGAGTTTGTTAGTAATCTATCAAAATATCTATAACAAACAATGTATGAATTATAATATTCTCGAGAATAATTAAAAAGGAAATAGATCTATCATATGTATAATTGCACCAAACACGCGCCGTAAATATAAGATCTTTCAAATTTTTTTCTACTGTTTAAAGAACTCAGGTGCAAGCTTCAATCTGCAAACGAGATAGAACCAAAACAAATAAGAATCTTAAATTTATCTTTAACGAAAACAATCACAATAAACAAAAATGAAGAAATTAGAAATAATATGAAACTAAAATAAAGGGAGTTAGATGAATAAATGAGAGAAGTGAGAGAAATGGATCATGAAGAGAAGATATTGAAATGTGAGAAAAGTAATCAGTATATACAAATATTTTTGAATTATTGGATGGTGTGCATTCAAATTCAAAATGAAACTCCCCCTGAAAGTCTCAATCTCTCTCTTTATCTGTGTGTGTATATGTTTGAATTTGTGGTGTCAGTAGGCACGTGCAGCAGTAATAGTGTAGTACTGTAGCAATGGCAAAACAACTTCATCGCCAATTTTTAATTCATTTTCCCGCACAAATTTGTCCCATCCGGCTGAAAACCTTCTCTTTCCCTTATTCACATAGATTCCGATATTCCAAACATTCCCAAGTCTTCTAAAAAATACCGTATGTCCAGATGCCCAATCATTAACGATATAGTCAAGGTTCTTTCCAATATACTACATAAAAAAAGTAAATATTAGAGTAGAAACTTGTATACAGTAAAAAAAATTCATTAAAATCAATTATTCAAATATGAAATGGGTAGCTTACCACTCCGTGACAATGTTTGCCCACATGAGATTTCTTTAAAGTATGTGTAAATTGACCTATAATATTTTCACCCATTTCTTTCAACCCATCTTGGACATTGTCCTCAGGTCCATGTCCAATATTATCGTCTCCAAGTTGGACGTTGTCCTCATGTCCATGACCGATATTATCATTTCCAACTTGGACATTGTCCTCAAGTCCATGTTCGATATTATCGTCTCCATCACTGTTATCAGGTATTTCAATAATTTCAAGCTCATGATGTTCACTCTCAGTAATAGGTCCATCACTATCAGCATTTATATCTATCCAAACCTTATTTTCTTCTTCTTCTTCTTCCTGTTCCGAATATGTAAATTCTAATTTGTCTTCGTCGGTAAAAAAATGCGTCAAATACATTTCTCTTCTTTTCCATGTTCTAACGATATATTAAATATAAAAATTACACTAAAACAGTAAACAAACATAATATGTACCTGGATATTCTTCCTTCCATATCTCTGCCATAAACCAATGTCCAGATGTAATATTTGGATTTAAAGATTGGCAATCGTAGTCCACTTCCATCCCATCTCTTTTGTAAATTCTCAACTTTGCTTCGCGATCTCCATTAACCGTGACCACAAACATGTCACGTCTTTGTAATTTAAGCTGCCTCGTAATTTTTCTCAATTCTCCTATAGCCTGTAATTTATCTTTGTAGGAGACGGGAAACATGGTATTCCCACAACGTAATGAATCCACGTCATAAACCATAACATCATAAAATAAACTAACCATAAATGGGGGAACCTATCATATAACAATATGTTAGAAGCATAAAAGAATCTTATTATAAAAACTTGAATATATTAATAAATTAATATATTACCATATTAATATAGTCATGAATTAAAATATTACTTATTAATTATATGTTTAATATATCAATATTAAAATATTAATATAAATATATATATAGGTAAATTTACATATATACTTAGTGTATATATATATATATATATATATATATATAGTAACAGAAAGTCAACTTACGATTTCTTTGTATATCCATGTATGAGCGTGCATTACATGTAAAAAAGAAGCAGGCATCATATCTTCATGTCATGTTGACAACATGCATATTAAGTAATAATTTTGTATCATTATCAAATAAGATTAACAATAAACAATTATTTAATAGCCAAATAGCAAATATTATATTATTACTAATAATTCACACTTAATACTATTAACAAAAAATTACCATGCACCCAGATATCATCGCTTTTGAACAAGCACACATGGACCAAATTATCTAAGGTCGAAAGAAGCACGTTGAACACAATAATATCACATACTTGAAGATCACTCTCCTCCACAAATTTCTCCCAACCACTAGCGAGATAACAATCATCTCCACTTTTAGCAATTTTAACATCCCAAGTTTTATGTAGAAAACATAATTGAATATTGGTCCATTTTGCCATTCTACGTACAGTTCTGACATTCTTTTCGGTATCAACTGTGTGTAAAAAATATTAGAACAGTTGAATTTATATATATATATATATATGTATATATATATAAGTAGGAAAGTTTGTATTTACAGACCATTGCTCCGTGAATATCAGATCGGTGGATAGTCTTTTCATAGAAATTTAAATCCCTTCCCAGTAGCTAAAATAATAACGCATTATCGCCATCTCATCAACCAAAGGATCCAAACCTTTAATGAACTGACTTTTTTTTGATTTTATCAGGGACATCTTGACATTTTTTAGCACCACACGATACATAATCTATCGCCAACCCAGAATTATTATAAATTTTGGTTAAAAAATTTCCATCTCCAACATAGTCCAATAGTATCGTGGACATTTGCTGAACATTATGCCGCTCCATAAAGCCTTCAAATCCATACAACTTCCTACAATCACTATAATATTTTCCATCCCACAATTCACCTTCTTTGCATATAAGAAATATATCTCCAGAAAGTTCAACACCAAATTCCTCCGCAAATCGATTAGGTACTCTCTATCAGTTATGCAAAAGTAAAAATGTAATTTCATATTTATATAAATAAAAATTAAAAAAAATGAAGAACCGAAATTGTGCATACCAACGAACCAAAGGATCTAGGTTCGGTAATTCCTACCAGAAAGCTTTTTCTTATTGCTTCAGTTGAGGCTTGACCTTGCAACAGTTGTTGACAATGAATGTATAGTACATGAGAATCAAAATTTAGTTTAATGTGTATACTAATATTTGAAACTTTAACCAACTGCTTATAACTCAACATTAACTGGCATTCATCATGTTTTGGTTGATTAAATCTTAATCTTTAACAAAAGAGGTTGTATGTGTATAACGGTGTTCACAAATTTTTTTACTAATACTCATATACTGTGTATTAATTTATAGTACTAATACTATTAATCGGAACGTAATAATAAATTGATTTGTTCATGATATGTCTGAAATCATGTGATAAATTTTAAATTTTATTGCATGGACAATTCAATTGCCGGTTGAAACCTATATTAGTTTTTAAAAGTAAAAATATTCTATGTGTCCTAAATTTAAAAAGGAAATTTTTATTTACAAAACAAATCATATTTAGGACATCCTATCTCCTAAATATTTTAAAAGATATATGCAAATCGTTGGAAATTACATTTATCATAATTGATAACAAAATGATTTAATGTATAATAATTTAATGTTGACCTATATCTACAATTTAATATTTGTAAGGAATTGATTTCATATGATAAGTAGAAGTGATTTTGTAAGGAATTGATTTGCTCATTAATGCTAATTTGATTAGATTTAGTAATGATTATCATAAATGATTCAATCTCATTTAATTTGAATTCCATGTCAAAAGTAAAGTATTCCGTATCTAAATAAAAATAATTTGCATAACATTAATATTAAAAACAATGGTTGACGAATATGTTTTCCATAAATAGATTAATTTATTTATGTTCAAATACAAAAAAGGTAATACCTTATTGTTAAGTCAGTATATATGTTCAAATAAAACAATATACTACTAATTATAAATCAACAGTTCATTTTTTCTAATATTCTATTATATTTTTTTATTTTCAAGCTACTTGAGGTTTGTTTCCAAGAAATATTATGATAAAAAGGCAAACAATTGAAGATTTATATATTCTACAAACTTTAATGATATTTGGTATATTTCAATTATATTTTCATTAAAGGTTTATTTGACAATGTTACGTATCTTTATTTTGCTTCTATAAGATGAATACAAATTTTAAACAATAACAAATGCTCTTTAAATGTCACTTTTTATGCTCAATTGTTTTTTATATGAAAACTTATTAAGTCATAGAGGGTATATATATTTATATATGTATATATATATATATATATATATATATATATATATATGTAACAATTTTAAAATAAATATTAACATAAATCAGAAAATAAACAAAGGGAGCATGCGAAGTGCGGGCATAGGTTCCTAGCATGTTTGAATTTGTGGTGTCAGTAGTGCAGCAGTAATAGTGTAGTACTGTAGCAATGGCAATGTATGTAATATTGGACAAAGTCAATGGCAATTCTAATTTTTGAATTTAGACTGTAGCAAATGCTTTTCAGACACTATTATGTAGATATATATAGATATGTTGGCTTAAAATCTTGATCTCATATTTGTATGATAGTTCTGATTATAAAGTTTTACCGTTTCGAGGAGGATATGTCCTACATCCAATAGCTAAGTCTTTTCATCCTCGCGAGCCCTTTTTTCTTTTTCCATCCGTTTTTCTTCGAGTTGGCCTTTCCAATGCGGCTCTCTAGTTCTGCTAACGTACCACAGACTGCTTTCAAGTACATCTTTTAGATAAATTTATCTACACACCTTTTCCTAGTTTTGCAAAATATAGAGCATACTTGATCAAACTTCCGCTGTCAGGGAGTTGAATTGATTTGTGACAAGGGAGCACATCATCATTAAAAGCATATATAAACCTAACTTTCCCTTTCATCTCATTGACGCAGTGTTTCAAATTCTTGGTTATTTGCGGTTCAACTCATTGGACCATATGTTAAAAAAGCCCAAAGTCCGAAAGGCCCAGTTCAAAGTTAGGCCCAATTATGTCCAACTAGCTTGGTCAATTTTTTATAAAAATCCATTCCGGCTAGATTTCCAAAAATAATGGAAATTATTATTGTATAATATTATTTTTTTAATTATTAAAACATTCATTTTACTGAATTTCATTCATCTTTTCAAAAAAATATAAATTTTGTGAATATATACATTTCAAAATATATCTATATGTATATTTATATATTAAAATCGAGATACTAAAAAATTTTGTTTTCAGTTTTCAGCGTTCGGTAATTTTATTTTAATAAATCATATAAATAACAATATCATAAATAATTTTACTAGGTCTGATTACTTGGTTCTTTTTTAATAAATAGGTGAGGAATATTTTCTAAATTAACCTACATGAAGATATAAAAGCATGAACATAGCTTGGAAAACGTGCACGTTAGTGAGGACAAGTTGTTGGGATTTGATTAGATGAGTTAGATTGATGCTGGATTATATTAAATAGTAAGTTGCTATAATTTGTATTTTTTTTTTCATCCAGCGGTTACAAATTTTCTCTGCTCCCATGAATTCAATCACCAACTTCTAAGACATTTACGCTGAATTGCCTCAAGTCTATTATTAATCTAGTAATCTCAAATCTAACATTCACCCCATTTTTCCAACTAAAAATCTACTAAGCTCCAGAGAAGAACTTTTCAATATTCGAAACTTTTCATCTCGTAAAACCCCTTCATTTGATAATCAATATGTTGCACGGATATCCTCTCAACATACAAGATATATCGTCACATCCAATTTGAGTTTCTAATCAAATCGCGACAATAGTTAAGATCATGAGCACGTTCATTCTGTCATTGCAATTTTGTTTAAGAATTTGCACACAAGTCAGACCATCAAGGTAAACTTCCAAGTGTTTTATTTGATAATTTCTTGCTAGCTCAAGAGCTTTGGTTATGAACAATACTTTTACCTTAAAAACTGTGTAGTGACTAAAATTTTCCAAGAAGAATGAGACAAACATTCCCATATGATATCGTCTAATTGGTCCACCATATGGAGGAGCATGAGTTCCCTTTGCAGATCTTCAGATCATAAAACCCTTCTTGCTGAACATGCCAAGTCAAATAATATCTATACGTTATATATTCTAATAATAGTGAAATGTTTAATGTTTAAATATCTTTCAGAATTTTGTAATTACTATCTGCAGACATCTACTTAAAAATATTAAAAGGTGACTAATGTGAGAACTTTAATTGATTAGACTTTCAATATTTTTTTGTAATTGAATATCACTTGTTTCATTGATTTCTAAGTTTTTTATTTGGAGAAGTTATCTTGATTGTGAAAAATATTCTTTTATCATTAATATATCAACATTGTTTTGTTAGTATAATTTTTTTTTAAAATATTGGTGTCTTGTCTAGTCCACTTAGTCGATATACTAATATTTATATTCACTCTAAGATGAAAAATCTTATTGGGTGTAACAAAAAGAGTATTTCAATAATTAATATAATTTGTTTTGCCTTTAGTATTTTTCATTTCATATACTTAAGTCCCTATATGAATCACATCACCTAAATATTTAAGCACGTATAACTTTAAAATCATATTTCCTAAAAAATTAATTCGTCTAAAAGATATATCATCATCGTGATGATCGAAACAAAAGAATGTATTCTGTCGTATGAGTAATATAAATACATGTCTATTTCGACAAATCGATCATTATATACAATTTAGTATATAATCCAATTTATTAGTAATATATCATTTTTTATGATTAAAGTGACTTAATTTTAGATTGAAATTTTTTTAACGATATATATTAAACCCAATTGTATTTAATATTTTCTAATGATATAATTTTTTTTAATTGTTTCGATTATATATTGTTTGAAATATTTATTCAAAGTTAGCTAAATCTAAACATAAAAATTCAAACAAAACAAATAAGTGGGGACGGATGGAGTAGTAACTTCAATTATTTAGAAATATATACGTAACTAAATCAATATATATGAAAAGAAAATTATGATTAAAAATGTTATTAAGTTGCAATGATAAAATACCAAATTTTATTTTTATGGTACACATATATATTAAGTGCATAACTAAATACACAAAAGTCATGGTGGAATTGTTGTATTGAAGTGCGCTAGTATATGGTTGGACTCAGGTTCAAATCCCAAATTAGTCATTTTACATGAATAAAATGTCTCACTAATTTTATATCCATGTTGGGGTATTATATAGATAAAGATTGAAGAGGCGTATATGAGTACAGAAACGTTGTGTGTAGTAGGATACTGCTGAAAAACGTGTGGATGTTAAATGTAATCGATATACACACATCCATGTCAAGCGTTGTCGGTGTAAATACACCCTCGAGAAGCGTGGTGTTGGTGAGTAAATAAGAATTATTTTTTGGAATAGTATATTAAGTCGTGGTCGTGGATAATAGATATTTAATACAAATTGTCCAGTAATTTTGTATTAAATATAGTAAATACTCCCTCCGTCCCACCTATTTTTTACAGTTTTTTTTACTTCTTGGCATGAATTTTATGGTGTATATAAAGTATAGTTTTATAACTTATTTTTAATTTTTTTTGAATAAAAATTTAAATATTTAACTTTTATTCAGAAAAAAGAAGTTTTTAAAATAATTTATGAAACTATACTATATAAAAAACCTAATGGAACAAAGGGAGTCTAATTTTTTTATATTTTAAAAATAATTAAATTCAGTGTTCGGTACAGTGTTCAGTGCGTGACACGGGTAAAATGCTAGTTTATATTATATTTAATGGTTTTGTAAGTAAAAAAATATGAACTATATTATAACTCAAAATGAAATGCCTTAAAATGGAAAAGATAACGCTACTTTCTTTTTTTATAAATATAACTTATAATTTAATAAATTATATTAAATATTTTATGCTAATAAATTATATAAATATTTCGAAATAAGCGAAAATAAACTTAGCCCCTGTTTTACAAATTAACTTATTACTTATAAGTAACTTATTTTTTTTAAATTTCGTATTTTTAAAAAAAATTTCAAATATAAATATTTATTATAAGAATTGAAAATCAAATCTTATTTTACTTATAAAAATTAAGTTACTTATTTTCAGGAAAAATACATATACACGTTTTTTTTATAAATTACTTATAAAATTTGTCAAAACGTGCCATAATTTCACGAAAGTCTCTTTTGTATATGCGCATAAAATACAGTACGCGATATAACTCTGAAGTCACTCTCGATCTAGATTGTCTACATCTCTCTCTCTCTACTCAAAACTTAAATTACACACAGCAAGAGTGACATACAATAAAAAACATATAAATATATTTATTTATTGAGATTTTTATTTAATAATTGAAAAATGGCGTTGATGGCGGTTCTGGAGTCAGATCTCCGATCACTCTCCGGCGAAGCTCGTCGGAGATACCCTGCTATTAAAGACGGAGCTGAACACGCTATTTTAAAGGTCTTTTATTATTCTCAATTACTTACATTTGATTAGATGTGTGTTTTTAGTTCACTATCGTATTTCTCGAAACTCGAAAATCTCGAAAACCTAATTACTCGAGATTATGTTCTGATTTGTAATTCGGATGTGTTTGAAATTATGTAGAGAAGTTGAAGATGAAATAGAAACCTAATTACTCGAGATTATGCGTTGATTTGTAAAATTACGTAGTGAAGTAGAAGATGAAATAGGAACCTAATTACTCGGAATTATGCATTGATTTGTGATTCGGCTGGAATTATGTAGTGAAGTAAAAGATGAAATAGGAACCAAATTACTCGAAATTATGCATTGATTTGTGATTCGGCTGGAATTATGTAGTGAAGTAAAAGATGAAGTAAAAGATAACATAGAAACATAATTCCTCGAAATTTTGCACTGATTTGTAACTCGGCTGTGTTTGAAATTATGTAGTGAAGTAAAAGATGACATAGGAATGTAATTAGTTGAAATTGTGTATTGATTTGTGATTCGGCTGGAATTATGTAGTGAAGTAAAAGATGACATAGAAACATAATTACTTGAAATTTTGCATTGATTTGTAATTCAGCTGTGTTTGGAATTACGTAGTGAAGTAAA
>PHNY01000006.1:14822-41926 GCA_003724115.2 Anethum foeniculum
CTCGAAATTATGCATTGATTTGTGATTCGGCTGGAATTATGTAGTGAAATAAAAGATGACGTAGAAACATAATTACTCAAAATTTTGCATTGATTTGTGACTCGGCTGTCTTTGAAATTACGTACTGAAGTAAAAGATGACATAGGAACATAATTACTCGAAATTATGCATTGATTTGTGATTCGGCTGGAATTATGTAGTGAAGTAAAAGATGACATAGAAACATAATTCCTCGAAATTTTGCACTGATTTGTAACTCGGCTGTGTTTGAAATTATGTAGTGAAGTAAAAGATGACATAGAAACATAATTACTCGAAATTTTGCATTAATTTGTAACTCGGCTGTGTTTGAAATTATGTAGTGAAGTTAAAGATGAAATAGAAACCTAATTACTCGAAATTATGCATTTATTTTGTAATTCAGCTGTGTTTGGAATTACGTAGTGAAGTAAAAGATGAAATAGGAATGTAATTACTCGAAATTATGCATTGATTTGTGATTCGGCTGGAATTATTTAGTGAAGTAAAAGATGACGTAGAAACATAATTACTCGAATTTTTGCATTGATTTGTAACTCGGCTGTATTTGAAATTACGTAGTGAAGTAAAAGATGACATAGGAACATAATTACTCGAAATTATGCATTAATTTGTGATTCGGCTGGAATTATGTAGTGAAGTAAAAGATGACATAGAAAAATATAATTACTTGAAATTTTGCATTGATTTGTAACTCGGCTGTGTTTGAAATTACGTAGTGAAGTAAAAGATGAAATAGGAATGTAATTACTCGAAATTATGCATTGATTTGTGATTCGGTTGGAATTATTTAGTGAAGTAAAAGATGATGTAGAAACATAATTACTCGAAATTTTGCATTGATTTGTAACTCGGCTGTATTTGAAATTACGTAGTGAAGTAAAATATGACATAGGAACATAATTACTCGAAATTATGCATTGATTTGTGATTCGGCTGGAATTATGCAGTGAAGTAAAAGATGACATAGAAAAATAATTACTTGAAATTTTGCATTGATTTGTAACTCGGCTGTGTTTGAAATTACGTAGTGAAGTAAAAGATGAAATAGGAATGTAATTACTTGACATATGTAGTAATTTGTTATTTGGTTGTGTTTGAAATCATGTACTGAAGTAAAAGATGAAATAGGAATGCAATTAGTCGAAATTATGTATTGATTTGTAGTTCAGTGTGTTTGAAATTACGTAGTGAAGTAAAAGATGAAATAGGAACTTAATTACTCGAAATTATGTATTGATTTGTAACTCGGCTGTGTTTGAAATTACGTAAAAGATGAAATAGGTATGTAATTACTTGAATTTATGAATTAATTTATTATTTGGTTGTGTTTGAAATGTACTGAAGTAAAAGATAATAGGAATGTAATTAGTTGAAATTATGTATTGATTTGTAGTTCGGCTGTGTTGAAATTACATAATTAAGTAAAAGATGAAATAAGAATATAAGAATGTAATTAGTTGAAATTAGGTATTGATGTGTGATTTGGTTGTGTTTTGGCAGCTGCGGTCCTTATCGAGTCCTGATGACATTGCGCATAATGACGATATTTTAAGGATCTTTCTGATGGCTTGCGAGGTTAAAACAGTCAAGCTTAGTGTCATTGCATTATCTTGTATGCAGAAGCTTTTATCTCATGATGCGGTTGCTCCGTCAGCATTGAAGGAGATCTTAGATACTCTTAAAGATGTAAGTAAAATAGGTTTGTGCTGCTAGTTCACTTGAGCGCCTTTCACGTTTCTTGCTTTTCCTAGTTTCTTATTAGAATTTCCAAATTCCGTAATATGTTATATTTTCCTATCTTACTACAGCTACTAAGACCATCTTCTGGTGTCCTAGCTATTAACACAACCCTCCCCCTTACGTTATGGTTGGAATATGAATTTAGTTTCATATTTGCCCGTACAGTTATTAGAAACATTACACTGTTGATAAGTAATCTATACATCTTTATATAATTGTTTTTCTTGGTTATGCTATCTTCTACAATTTTATATTGAGTTTTTTTTACATGTAATGTATAATTTATTTTTCCAATTAATTCTTCCTGATTATACCATAATTCCATAAGTTCAACTTAATATTGAAATGTAATATAGTTTTTTTTTTAATCAAAAAATGTTGATATTGAGATGCCCTTGGCACGGGGTACCTGCTAATATTTGAAAATTAGCTTTCAAATTGACAGACAAGAGATTGCTCGTATAATTTGTTCTGTCACAGTAAGGAATTAGATAAGGATACAGTTATGTATTTCCAAAATGTTCTTACAATAGGATGATGTTACTCTACAACATGTTGTTGAGCTCTTGGTTTATTTTGTTGATATCTTACCTGTGTTTTCCTTCTGTTTACTGAAGCATGGTGAAATGTTAGATGAGAGCGTACAGCTTAAGACTCTACAAACGATATTGATAATATTTCAGTCTCGGCTACAACCAGATACAGAGGTAATAACTGATGCATATTTATTCCCTGTGATATTTTTTTATGAAACTTAATTTTTTTACTAATAGCCTAGGTATTGAACGGGCCTGGTGTCGGGTCTCTAGTTGCTAATTTATTGGACACGCCTGCATTAATATTTCATATTTATTGCTAATATATCGCAAACACCTGCATTGGTAGTTCATATCTGTATATATGTACATAGGTTGGTAATGCTTCACGATGTGGTCATGAACTAAGATGTATTTGCTGCAACCTTAGTCTTCATAAATTTATTACCAATGCTTAAGGGGAGCAGAGGCGTCCACGAAAAACCTACTTGTAAGGCACTTTCCTAGGTGTCCATTAGGTGTTCAACTATATGTATGCCTGTATATATATTTGATTTTTTTAATAATATTTGCATAAATATAAGATTATTTTTTACTTCGTGTAATCAGATCTATGTTAGTACTAGTTTTTTTCAAAATTTTGAGACTTTTATTATTATACAAACAGTTTCTTTTTAATGGTTCAAGTTTTTAAATGAGGACGCTGTAGATATATTGGAAATGAAAATAAGCAAGTCCAACATGTTAAAGGAAAATTTTGTTTGACCTATATAGTGGAACGCCTAACTGGCCAAATGGACACCTAGGCGATGTCTATCGACGCATATAATCCACGAGGTATTCTGTACCTTAATTAGAATCAAGGTGGGGCTGGATTCCTATCCATAGACTATCCCCTTTCTGCTAGGTGACGGCTTGCCTACTATGCCGCAAGCTGAAATTCAACAAGCCTTTTACATTATGCTATCTTTCTGATTACGGGAAAGTGCTGAACTTGTTAGTAATTTCTGCCTGAACTATTCCAAAACTCTCAGGAGCATATGGCACAAGCCCTTGGTATCTGCCTGCGGCTTCTTGAATATAACAGATCTTCTGACAGTGTTCGCAAGTAAGTTAATATGTGATTAGACATCATTATTTAGTAACCGTTTAATCTTTTTATCATTTCTTTAATTCACAATATCTTATTGTTGAAATATAAACAGTACTGCTGCTGCGACTTTTAGACAAGCGGTGGCTTTGATATTCGATCACGTTGTTTCTGCTGAGTCACTTCCTATCGGAAAGTATGGTTCTGGAGGATATATATCTCGCAGTAATTCAGTCACGAATGATGTTAATCGCAATATGAATCGCTTTACGTATGTGAGATGTATCTAGCTTCTCCTGATTTTATCTCTTATGCAGCTGCTTGCTATGAATAACTTTGTATTCTAGTTATTTTACCTCCAGCTATAAGTGGATATTACTACTTCTACTCCTGCAGATTAAATATACAAACCTAGACAAGCATTATCGTACTACAGTTCTAGTTTCATGTCTAAATCTTGATTCATGACTCCCTCCTTTTCTTTTCCTGGATTATTAGTGGCCATAAGCATTCATAACTTATCTGATTTGTAACTGCTGTTCATTTTTATTTCGTACAATTAGTCACTGAATGCTTCACAGGTCATTGGAGCAAGAATTTTTATCTGGAGGGTCATCAATGAAGAAAACCCTGACCAACTCTGGAAATCTTGGTTTGCTGTTACTTGAGGACCTGACAGCTCTTGCTGCAGGTGGATCTGTATGTGCTTTTTTGTGATTAGTAGATACATTAACGTTTATGTATATCAGATCTGTTGGACACGTCGCATTTGCTTTAAATTTTCTTTTGTAGATCCTTGTTGGTGCAATTACTAATGTATTCTATAGATAATGTTATAACCTCTCTCTTGCAGGCATCTTGGTTGCGTATTAGTTCTGTACAGCGAACTTTTGCACTTGATATACTCGAGTACGTAATCTGTCACTGCAAGTTACAGTTTCGTGCATTTTGAAATATGCAACGCCTTGAATATGTTTTGAATTCTTTCTACTTTAATATTATTGGCATTTATTGCATATCCTGTTTGTTTGTTTGTCAAGTTAATTATGCTCTTTGGTTTTATATCACGATGGTGGTCCGCTCATGTTTTTTTCTTAATTATAAGGGTTTGCTTGTGGAAGACCTTGATATTGCACCATAAAAATAGAATAGCATTAGTGTTTGATATTATTGTTTGCATAACATAAACATGATTTCTAAAAGTGATAGCTACGACAAAGAAAATTACAGATATTAAGAGTTAATTTTTCATTGTTGCTTCGTGATTACCTAGGAAATGACTTCTATTTTCTGTAACAGGTTTATTCTGTCTAATTATGTTGTGGTATTCAGAAGTTTGCTTCCATACGAACAGGTGAACAGAAATGGTGTTACTTTCAAGATAGATTAGTTCCGGCAGTCATGCAACTTGCCATGTTACCTAGTACGTTGTAGCATATATTATATGTAACAATTATAACACAGCATTACCATGTATAGGTCTTGCATCACCAAATTTGTTCACTTCTCATGACTTCAATTCGTACTAACACTGAGGTAAATCTTTGTGCATGGAGTCTCATGATTTTTTTCTGTTGTTGTAGTTTGATGTACTATTTGTCATTGTTATGTATTGTACTGTGCTTAATCAGCTTGAAGGAGAAGTTGGAGAGCCTTATTTCCGTCGCTTGGTCTTGCGATCAGTTGCCCATATAATTAGGCATTACAGTAAATCCCTTGTAACTGAATCTGAGGTATGGTCTCAAGTTTCCTATCATTATTTTTTTCTTACCTCTTCATATGATGGTTAGTTTATATCTTTGAAGTTGTAATGTTTTGAAATTGCTACAAAGTTCTCATACTTGGAAAACTATTATTTTTTTAAACTAATAGGAAAATATGAAGGTTACATGGACATAGTTAAACCATTTTTATTGTCATTTATTTAATTTCAGAAGTCATGTTGAACAAGATTTAGGGACAATAGCTCCCTTCACGCTTCTGATATCAAAAAAGGAAAATATGCAGCTCTGATAAGCTTTATCCATTAAGAAATTACTCTACATGATAAATCGATAAATCAAGAGTGAATTTCTCGTTCAATTTTTGATCCAATAAATTTTGCTGCTGTCACCTTTTTGGAGAAATCCTTTAGTAGAAGAAATGCCCTAATATTCTTCACCTAAAACCAAAACCAAACTGACCTAATATATCTCGCTCCTAGATTAGGATCTGGGGAGAGGGTAAGATGTACACAAACCTTCCTACTCGTACAATTCTTTTGTTTGAAAAATATATTTTAGTTCGAACATGAACATTGGTTTTAGTTATTGTTCTTATAATTATCATTATTTCTGTTATTAGGAATATAATTTTGTTGTGTTAACAAATAGCGAAACCAGATATATGCATGCTTCTCTATGCTAATATAAGATTCAGGCGTTATTATTACACTCTGATTTATTGGTACCTTACTCTTTTACCATGTATTGTGTTATTTATATTCAATAATTACTTTGTATCATCTCATGTGGCTTGGTTATCATCTGTTGATGAAATATACTTATCTCATTGCCTACTCTGCTGTCTAATATCATTACCAGTAAATTTTAATATCTCAAATCTAGTTGGTGATGGAGCTATATTTGGCCTTCATTTGTACAACTTGAGTACTTTTATTATATGTATTTTGGTGCCCTTGTGATAAGTTGAGCCTGTTCGTGGTCACTTTTGACTTATGCAGGTATTCCTCAGTATGTTAGTGAAGGTCATATCTCTAGATATGCCTTTATGGCATCGCATACTTGTCCTTGAAATCTTGAGGGTAACTCCAACGACCTAAGCGTTTGTAAATTTACATTTGTAGAAGATACTTATAGTACATTTTGATTTCCAACTCATGTTTATAAAAATCTTTTTTGCAAACCTAAATTTATTTATCAGTATTTGTGATTTGACAGGGTTTTTGTGTGGAAGCCCGCACCTTAAAAGTCCTTTTCCAAAATTTTGACATGTAAGTTATTTAATTAGGCTGTTTGATTGAATTGAATTATTAATATTGTATGCCAAGACATATCACATTTTTATGCCATAAAGCCTATAATTCTAAAAGGATTATCCTTTTGACAAGTAATGTGTTTGACTTGTGACAAGTAATGTGATTGACAAGTATTATTATATATAAACTATAAAGTGTTCGTTTGACAACATGTTAAAATGCAATGTTCGAGTTATTGGATGTAATTGAAGTTAAAGGAATTATATTCATTATGCCAGCAGTATAATCTCTCATGTGGCAGGATTTTGGAGTTATAGGGCTTTCTTGTACTTAGAAACAGAACAGACAACAAATGACTTGTGCTACACAGATTGTCGACTGTAGTGTATAGTCGGATATTTTTCTCATGATCTTTCTTACATTTAACTGATTATTCATGTTTTGACGAGGCTAATAAAGTAACAATTTTGTACAGCTGGCTTAACAAGGTTCACCCTGCTATAGTGTTATTTTTGTCGATTTTGAGTTTCTTCAGCAAGTTGCTCCGGGATCATAGTAATCCAATTGATCATCTTAGTTAATGTTTAAAATATGCATTTTGGAGGGGTACATTTGGTCTCCCTTTCCTGTTTTTTGTGGTTGGGTTTCTCTTTATGTGTTATAAAAACCTCACTTCTGAATTTATGGTTTTTACTTTCAAAATGATAAATGCTCATCTCTTTGTTATAGTCATATGGAGGAGCAGTATTAGTTAATTTTATTCCCTTGTTCTTTTGACTTGATCTTTTTGGTTATTTGCTCATACTTTTTTGACAATAAAAATGGAACTTTAAGGAAGAAAAAGTTGTGTCTTTTTGGCAAAAATGCATGCTTTACGTCATTATACAATACCATAAGAAAATGAAATAAAATAAAATTTCTTAGAGGTATATCTTACGAACTCTGTGTTTCTCCGTGACGTTTATCATATCTCTATTTGGCCATAAGGCTGGCATGTTTACATATAGTTGCACCTAGTCATTTGATATTTTTAGGTCTTTTTTCTTTCCAAAAGTTTGTAAAGTTTGTCCTTGTTGAACATGTAATACATTTCTGCCACTGATACTTTGATATTCTGTATTGCTTTCGGTCTCTATTCCCACAGTTTCTGTTATATGCAAGTAATGATATTATAACATAATTGTCATGATAACCGTTAATTGTGGCTGCGTAAAGTGCTATTAAATATGTTGTTTGCATTGATTAAATTTTTTTGTCAAATAATATTATTTGAGCAACATGGATGAATAAACACCCGATCCTTGTTTGCGCGCGCACACACACACACACATATATATAAATATATCTTACTTGATTTTATATGTGTAATATACGGAACCCTTTCTTTGTTGCATTTTGTAGGAATCCTAAGAACACCAATGTAGTAGAGAGTATGGTCAAAGCCCTTGCTCGTGTTGTGTCAAATGTACAGGTGAGTGAAAGTTATGTTTAAGGTTCTCTGGGGATTGATTACTCTCTCGTTTTTTCTGCTTGGTTTATGGAAACTTTACAAAATAATAAATTATTTGCAGTGCTTCGATATAATTCAAAGCTATATTGAAGAGAACATAGAGTCACAAGGACAAGATGTCCCTGAAAAATGCGCCTCAGGGCAAGAGTAGATTTAATTATTTGCAAGTATGCAGTTTAACTACCAATCTTACTCCCGATTTGTAAGAAAGCATTATATGATTTAAAAACTGATCAGGTTAACAGCACAAGTTTAATAAGATTTGAAAGTAATAACAAGGAATGTCAACAAACAAGCTGAAGCAGTGAAATAAATCTTAAAGCTGTTGGTGGTGCATCCTTAAGATGCAAAAATGGATGACTTATTAAAGAGTATAAATGTGTAAACAAGCTGAGGAGAATATAATTTAAAATTCTTAAGCTTGTTATTGAAGTGTGGCGTCTAAGGATTAAGGTCTTATTAGTGGTTGAGAAACTTAATTTAAGGTCTCGAATAGTGCAAGCGTGGTGAATGAAAGTTTTAAATAAATTTGTGGTTTATTTCTTCTATTTTCCTTCAATCTTTGTTTTCATATTTTACTTGACTTGGCCATGCTTATAGTGTCATGGGATTAAGTTTTGTTAGTTGTTATCTCTTCCATTCTTGTTGTTTTCTTATACTAGTCTTGGTTAGACGTATAACAAGAAAACTAATCATTGTTTTGATTTTATTTTATAGGAACAGAAATTAATCTATATCACTTTTCTTTTACTTTATTCTCTTCTAATCATCCTTGTAATTTTTCTGATCTTGTATAAACATAGAGAACTGATCAATTGTAATATTTCAGTATCAAGAAACATGTGATGAGAGCTTGACAGCTGTTGCAGGAATGTTCAGCAGTAAAGCTAAAGGTAGTGTATCTGTTGGACTGTTACCTTAAATTAGAATTTATTGTTGTTCAGCAGAAGAAAAGTATTATTTGATGTATCTGGGAGCATTGGATCATCAACTTTCTTATTCAAGCTGCAAAATACCTAAGCAGGCTACAATTATATTCAGGCTCTTTTTTGCAATGTATTATTAATTAGCTTTTGGTGTCATAACTAATCAGCAAAGTTTGTACCTGTATTTTTCATAAATGCTCATCACATTTGTGTAGAAAATAATTGTGAGAAGCAAATATTTTTTTAATGTATGTAGCAAACTGTGGCGGTGGTTGGTGGGATTTGCTGTATATTTAGTATTCATGATCTTATATTAATATGAGCCAACCTTTAATCATATGCATTAATGTAATCAGACAATTCTGGATTGTTTTTGCACTTCTGGATGAAATTAGACATCTTATTCAATTTTTAGCTGGTTGTATACATTCATAGATCCAACATTACTTTTTGTGGTATTCAATAATCCCACACAGGAACACTGCAATAACTTCTTTTGGCAGGGATTGAGTGGAGTTTAGACAATGATGCATCAAATGCTGCTGTCTTGGTAGCAAGTGAAGCCCATGCCATAACTTTGGCAATTGAGGGGTTGTTGGGGGTGGTTTTTACTGTAGCAACTTTGACGGATGAAGCTGTAGATGTTGGCGAGGTACTATTCTCCACATGTTTTTTTTTCCCCTGGACAGTTGTGCAATAACTTGAGCCTCATTTTAAGCTATAGTATGAAATGATCTCTCACTTTTTGTGCTTCTCTAATTGTTGTCGAAATCAGCTAGAGTCTCCAAGGTGTGATTCTGGTCCACATGTGAAGTGTACGGGGAAAGCTGCAGCTGCAGTTCTCTGCATGTCGATGGTTGATTCAACTTGGTTTACCATACTTGATGCTCTGTCTCTTATATTGGCAAAGTATGCCTAAGTGTTTTTTTATCATCAAACTGGTAGATAGTATATATATAAAAAAATATATCTTAATTTTTTTCTTTCTTTCTTATATGTATGTGCAAGGTCACAAGGAGAGGCTATTATATTGGAGATGTTAAAAGGTTACCAAGCATTTACTCAGGTAACTCTAGTATCCCTTCGGTGTATATTATTTCAGCCTTTTTTTTTCAAGTAAAACCAAAATTTTGCGTGAGGGAGGGAAAAGTTCGACAGTACGTGATCTAACATTCTAATGTAGCACTACTAATGTCATATATAGTAACAGTTACCAGTATAAATTATTGATGCTATGACTTTAACAGGCATGTGGGATGCTTGGCGCTGTAGAACCTTTAAATTCGTTTTTGGCATCTCTTTGCAAATTCACGATCAATATATCCAATGAAACTGAAAGGAGGAGGTACATGCAACCTAAGCTTTTCCTAAGATGTTACATAAATCTTGTTTATTGTGAGAATCAGGGACTTATTATTAGCTATTGTGCATTTGATGGAATTATAAAATGCTTCTTGATGTGATCTAGTTTCAAAATTTTTATTAACATATTTGGTAACCTTGGGCACTTTATTTGTGAGTATATGAGTTCTCTATATCGTAGGTTATGATAAAGCTATGTACTCTGGTTTGTGATTATATTGTTTTATTTATAAATTTAATGTTTGCTAAGAGAAATAGTTGCCTGTTACAAGCAGATTGGGATGATTGTGATTCAAACAAAAACCAAAATATCTCCCAGTTTGTTTGACACCTCGAATCAAACAGTGAACCAAATATCTTTCTCGGTTGGGTCCAACTTATAAAATGTGTGGTTTCCATTTTTATAGTATCGTGTAGACCAACCCACTATCATTCTTGCAAAGGATTTGGCAGATATAGGATAGGATACTCTTTAGCAACTAACACAGATATTGTGAGTAATGGTTAATAGCCATAGAAGTCACTCAGATCTGCTTGATATACTATACTCTCTAAATTGCATACTACATTGTCATCAAAACAAATTGTTGAAAAACTGGTATAAGCGGATTGTATTGAATAGTTTTTGCTTGACCCAAGTTTACACTGATTGGAGCAGAGAAGGGAAGAAATGGTAAAACTGCACCTGGTCGGTTGAATGACAGAAGGAATTTGGAACTGTTTCTAAGATATGTTAGTTTTGGCGTATTCTGTTACTATTGGTTTGTGCCATTTGTGAGCTTACTGCAACTACAATTTGCATACTCATCAGCTTATGTAGAAAATGAAGTTTAATACATAAAGAAAGGACATAAATTTTGATCACAATTACATATATGATTTAATAATCTTGCTTATCTCCCACTTATAATTATCTCTTTTATAGTTGATGTAGTTCATTGGTTATTGATTAATTGGTAATACGCTTGTATACTGCATTTGTTGTCTTAGAAGTTTGAATTTACTAATTTAGTTTTTATTTGATTTTTTTTTGTTCAGTATTTTGCTTTCTCCTGGCTCAAAACGGACAGAAATATCGGCTGATCAAAGAGACAGCGTTGTCCTTACTTCAAAAAACGTACAGGTACTTGGCTATTGTGCTTGGAATGTTGCTTTCTATTTTTTCCGCATCTCTTCCCAACTTTTTTGAATTTATGATTTTTTCTCAAACTATGAAGGGGCTATACCCTGTGTTAAGTATCTTATTATAACACTTGTCATTTATTTGATGGTTAGTTTAGCACTTTAGGTAGCAAGGATGCCCCTTTGGCCACCATTTATAGTTATTCTTATATTGGATGTTTAGTACAACTAACAATAATAACGACATCTGTACTTATATATAATAATAGACGAAACATTAAGATTTGGTGGTCGGTCAATCGGTCGGTACGGTACTTGATGAAAATTACTTAATTAGCCTTACTTAATAATTTCATTATTTTTATTTAATTATTCTTAATTAGTATATCAACCAATTACCTTTTTTAAGTAAAACACATAATCTTTTTTATTTTACCCAACTAAAATTCCTCTTTTTCCAAAAATATCACAGGTAATTCTATTTAATAAAATATTAAAATTACTAATAACTAACTAATTACCTTTTTCTACTAAAACATATTACCTTTTCTATTTTCAATAACAAAACTTGCTCTTTTTCAAAAAATAACACGGGGAATTCTAATTAATAAATAATAATAATATTATAGTTATTAATAATTAACCAGTTAACTTTTTCATCTCAAACACAATATTTTTTTTATATTTTCCAACTAAAGTAACCTTTGACTCTAAAAATATCATGGACATATACATTTTAATATATAATTTTTATCAAATCATGTCATTTAAAAAATTAAACCAATAAATTTTGATGTTTTAAAAATTTGAATTAAAATTAAATTAAAAAATCATATAATATTAAAGAAATTCCGCACATCACCCTGGTGATAAGCTACTATCTATACTATTATATAATAGATGAAATATTGAAAGTTTTGGTTCATCGATTTTCGATTTTCTTTCTTTTATTGATAATATTGTTGTAATTAATAACTAATCTATTAACTTTTTAAAACTATTATATCAATTACTTTTTCCAACTAAAACATGTTATGTTTTCTATTTTTCCCGGTTAAAACATTTTTTTTCCTAAAAATATCACAGGCAACTAAAACATTTCATTTTTCAAAAATATCACGGGCAACTAAAATATCTCTCTTTTCCAAAAATATCACAGACAAGTCTATTTAATAAAGTAGAATAATAATAATAATATAATTATTAATAACTAACCAATTACCTTTTTTCATATCACGGGCAACTAAAATATTTCTCTTTTCCAAAACTATCACGGTCAACTAAAATATCTCTCATTTCCAAAAATATCACGGGCAAGTCTATTTAATAACTTAAAATAATAATGGGTTTTTTTTATTGTGTGCCCATGGGCACACAATAAACGCGGAAACTTATAAGTTTGAGCCAATTTGATTGGTGGAGTTTTTGTGAATGCAGGGGGGCCATCACTATTATTAAAAACCAACCAATCAAAATGATTTAAACTTATAATTTTCCGTGCTTATTGTGTGCCCATGGGCACATAATAGAAAAACCGAATAATAATAATAATAATATAATTAGAAAAACCGAATAATAATATAGTTATTAATAACTAACCAATTACCTTTTTTCAGTCAAAACACATTATCTTTTTTTAACAAACCTTATACTTTTCCAAACATGTTATTGACAATTCTATTTTAATAAAATAAAATAATAATATTATAATTATTAATAACTGACCGTCCGTTTCAACTAAAGCGAACTATCAATTCAAATAAAATTAAAGATATGATATTAAAATTTTCAATTCAAACTAAATTAAAAAATATCATACAATATTAAAGAAAATTTGTGCATGGCACGGGTTCTAAGCTAGTCTTTTTTAAATATGAAATGCCCCTTTGTATTCAGATCGATCGTTACAGGTAGATGTAACAAATTCTTAATTAACGTAGGACGCTTAAAATTTCTCGTTACATATAATGTAAGGTATATTATTTTACGTATAATATTATATAATCAATCTTTGAACAGAATGTATCTAGTCAATTGTAGTGATCATTTTTGCAGTATAATAGTGTATCATGTAGTGCTAATAACTAACCTAGGTAGGCGAGTAGTGAATGAGGCAGATTGCTGGTTCTTTTGTCCATGTTAATTTTTTTTAGAACTCTACTCACGAGATTTGTTACTTTTAAAATTTATCTTAAAGAAGAATATTGTTCTAAATACGATGACATCTTAAACTATTTTCGTTTAATCTTTTTTATTTGTCCTTCATATTTTAATACTTTTGCACACAATTATTCTTAATAATAATAATAATATATATATATATATAGCTTATATAGTATCTGCATGTGAATTTTTTTTGAATGTTGCATAAATATAACTTACGTTTTTATTAATTAAATGTAATATTTCCTCAGGCCAAGGGCCTTTTTACCGCAAGATGAGGTTTAATTGATAAAAATTACCCCATTTAGGAGAGGTGGCCCTTTTTACCTCCTCAGTACACAAAATTATCTAGTGCATGTGTGGATACACATTAAAACTTGAAAGCACGGACACGGATGCGGTGACATGGGATATGGGGATTCGCCATTTAGTAAAGAGTCATGGATACGGGACAAAAAAAAAAATAGAATTAAAAAAATTCTATATGTCAAACTTTGAACAACTTTATTCATAGTAGATTAGTAGTAATAAAAGTTTCATTCACGGTAAGTGATAAACTAAAATGAGATTTATTCTACGTGTTCATTAATAGAAGAATGTGCATCTCGTGTTACATTTCTGGTTCATTAAGAAAGAGATTTGAAATCTCTAAAACACCTTCCACTTGTGATGAAAACACGATTAAAATAGGGATGGGCATATAAAATATGAGAATGTCGCACAGTTAGGGTAAATCAGTTGGTATTGGGCTTTTTTTGGGCGGGCAGAGTCCTGGTGATGTAGGACAAGAGATTAAGCAATACAAATTGCAAATATTATACGAATTCCCAAGAACAATATGTTAAAATACTAATATAAGATCCTGTAAAGGGCCATTCTCTAACACCTTGAGGTTTTAGGATAACTGGTTCCTTAACATGGTATCAGAGCTCAAGCTGGCGGGAGGACTCAGGTTCGAGTCCCTGCCACCCCCAACATTCTCACAATTTATCGTGGACACGAAAGGCAAAGTAATGCCCCAAAGATGGGCGCCCGTGATCCACTCTTCGACCCAAAAATGGGCTCTCGAGCGAGGGGGAGTGTTAGAATACTAATATAAGATCCTAGGAATGACCATTCTCTAACACCTTGAGGTCTAAGGAATGACCATTCTCTAACACCTTGAGGTTTTAGAGTAACTGGTTCCTTAACACAATTATATATTATTATTCTCAAGAAAAAGGTGTATAATCAAGCGTAGTAATAATGTGGGGATTACAATGCTTATATAGGGAATAGAAACCCTAATAAATAACCTAATGGACCAAGGCCCACAAACAGTTGAGCTCTATTATAAATAAACTACTTAATTAATAAACTTCTAACCCCACATATAAAACATATAGATAAATATATTAGTTATCCCTACACTAAATACAAATAAACTAATTAAGAACAAATAGATTAATTCTTTATTTTCGTTCCTCATCACCTGGGCCGTGTCAGGTCGCGTGTCTGCCCCGTGTCGGACCCGTGTACCCTGCCTTTTTTCTATCGACACGCCACATGGCGTGTTGGACACGTACTCAGCCGTGTTGGCCGTGTCAGACTCGCGTACGACACCCTTTTTTCCGTGTCCCTGCTTTCTAGCATTAAAGTAATACATATGTTGAAAATATGCATTATGGTACATATATCTTTTTTCTGAAGTTCAACAATGTGCATAACAATGATGCATATCGCGAGGATATGCAGGTCAACAATGCATGCAGATATTATTTAGGTTTTAAGTAGAATTGATTTTGGGTAGAGGCTGAGTTGGGTGGATCTTGCTTGGATTGAGTGAGCGATACTCCATTCACATGTTTTTGTGTTTTTTATGGCTTTGCAATATTCTTGGCTCGTCGATGATGATGTAGGTGGAGAGTTGTGACAGATTCAGCCACAGGTGAAAAAGAGAAAAGAAGCATTTAATAGCATAGACTTATAGGGAGGTAAAGGGAAAAGTTATTTTTGTTAAATTTAGATGTAGAGATGGAGTTATGGTGGTAGGCGGTAGCAAAAGTGGGAATATATAGAGATACAGTACATATAAATACGGGGTTATGAGTGTATAGAATATGGCAAGTATGTTAAGGAAAATGAAGTGGGTGTGTTGGGGGGTTAGCTTGTTGTATGCATAGACTATGATTACAGGTGTTGGTACTGCACTAAATGGAGATATGATATCATGTTTTGCACTTAAAGAGACATGACAGATGTGTCTTTGCTCTTTCATACGAGAGTTTTGAGAATGGAGGTCTGACTCACGAAGGTATGTATGCCGGTACCATGTGTTAAAAAGGCCAATATCCTTGAAAGTGGTAAAATGGGCCATCAATAGCATATAGTGTTGAGGTCTATTTCTCTACTTCTTTTGGCCCATTTATGTTGGCATTGCTTTCAATCTACTTGTCCCCAAAGTCTTAGCCACATTTACTTATTAAGTTTAATGAAGTTTTAAATACATTTAAATTTTATAGTAATGTTATTAGTAGACTTAAATGTCCTAATTTCATATAATTGTCAGTAGTGTGGAATTTTGGCCAATGACAAAATTAGTGGGTGGGATGGAGTGAGTATGTGTTAACTCATATCATATATTATAATTTCTCTAAATATATGTATGTCGACTATTTGTCGACTTTTTACGACTAGTCGGGCGACTTGTCGACTAGTCAATTTGAAGGTACTCACGCGCCTTGACTCGACTTGTCGACTTAACAAGCATGGTGTACAACTTCCACTGGGTATGCTAAATCCGGCCTCGTTTGATCTCATATGCTTCGCAAGTTCATGTGGTTCACAAAGAAAGTCTTCTAACATCTTTATTTGTTCTATTAGGGACAAAATGTTCCAGAACACCAAATGATGAATGACGTTAGACGTAATTGCTTATGCCATCAATGTGAAGATTCTGTAAGAGGACACCTTGATTATTAGAGGAAGAGAGTAGTGACGAGAGATCATATAGTGGAAACATGTGAGATTGTAAATAAAAGTGCCCCGACTGTGAACTCTACACGGATTTCTTAGGAAACACTGATGTTTTGTTCAAATGGCAATATAACGATAAAAGACTATAAGAAGTTCCCTGACTGTGAACTGTACACGAATTTCTGAGGAAACACTGATGTTTTGTTCAAATGGCAAAGTAATATGACTCTAGCAAACTAGGATTGCTATTCTTATATTCTGGTGCTCTTGAGTCATTCATCCATGAGTGGAGTGCAGTGACTTGATACTTGGAAGAGACTGAATGACAAGATTTATTTGCATGCTAGGAAATATGGACTCATACATGGCGATACGGGACTCAGGGATTCACCAATTATCAAAGAGTCCTGGATATGGGACATGACAAAAGGAAGAGTAATAGAATAAAAAGTGTAGGATTTGCATATGTCAATCATTGAACAACTTCGTTCATAATATTACTAGAAGTTCCTTTCACAGTAAATGAAAAACAATATAAAAGATTCATTTACATTTTCTGATTTTCATTCATAAGTGAATGTCCATCTTGTGTAAAAAGAAAACAGATGTCTGTGTGTGTTTGTGTGTATATATATGTATGTATAGAAGAAACTAGAAGATGTACTGTTATATGATCACTATATCTATATATTTATATATATATATGTGTGTGTGTGTGTTTAGCACCAGAATTGTATATATGTTTAAGAAGAGACGATGGCATAGAAGATATGAGAATGTTTCTGTACAATTAAATCAGATTGGCTTGGGCCTTTTTTAGGTGGGCCGAGTCCTTGGGCCGTGCCGTTGGTGTGTCGTCCACTGCTGTTTGCGTATCGACACACATTTGGTGTTTTCCGCATGTGTATATTCACCGTAGTCGTTAAGTCGTCGCCTAGGAAGAAAGACGGTAAAAAATGAAAAGGCGTCCCAACCGTTTTGATTTTAATAGGTTAGGTGAATTAGGCGGCACCTAGGCAACGGCTAGGCATACATTAGGCGAGTTAGGCGTTCAACTATATGTAAATGTATGACATAATTTTTTTTTTTTTTAATATGTGATTTGACTTTACTTATTTAAATCTTCAAGTGGTTAAATTTGTAAAGTTGTACTATTAAAAAAATCTCAAATTTAACAAACAAAAGTTAATAAAATCTATTTGTTTCAATCAAATAAACTAATCTTTACATTAATTTAAGTATTATAAAAACCAATCAAAATATACGTACATAATATCTAATATATATACAGTAGAACACCTAATTTGCCTAATGAACACCTAATATCTAATATAATATCCAGGCGGTTCTATCGTCTTTGTTCGTCTTTATGCCTTGACAAGTATGATACTCACCGGATGGAAAGTACGTGTCTGACTCGCAAAGGCATTGGGCAACTTTCCAGCCGTGTCCATGCTTCCTAGTTTGCACGAGTATGATTGACAGATGAAGATGACATGAATTAGCTTCAGATGGGGCTATCTTTTGGATAGTCCTGGTTTCTTTCTATTGTTAGAGTGTGTCTTAAAGTTATAAGATTTAAACAGTCCAAGCTGTTAAATTAAAGAAATGTTTCAGCTGCCAAAGAATTTACTAACTAGGTCAAGTCAGCAACCAAAGCCGAACAGTAATTTATTTCAAAGACATAGCCCAGAAATTCTACATGTAGCCTGGAAAAAATAGAACTTAACAAATTTGGAAAGGAGTATTTGGGTAGACTCTGAATGAAGAGGTGATTGGAATATCTTAAAGAAGTTTTTCCAAAAACCACTTAGGTGACCTCATTAGTCGGAGTGTGGGATGCGTGAGACGATGACTACAGTTTGTCGTCGGCTCGTGGGAGTGTGTGGTGACATTTGTTATTCGGATGTTTTACCTAGTGAGTTTCTCTATTTCTTGCACGCCTATGCCTTTGTTACTGAAATTGATTTTGTTTGAATGTTTAACTATTCCAATTTTCCTTAAAAGACAAATTTCAAACGCTAAAAATGCTCTTTTACCTTATTCTAAAAACCTATCAAAAATCATCTGATCAAGGATCATTTGCTGTATGTCTGAGGAATAAATAATAGGAGATTGATAGATATGAAGGGTGCAAATATATTTCAATGATCTGCACATGCTTACATTAACATTAAATATTGACTTTGAAATTTGAAAGAATCTTCTTGTAAGTGGTATATTAGTATGGCATTTCAATAAAGAATTTGCATTTGCAATTCCAACATACACTTGTCTACTGCAATCCCAGTCTTCACTTGTATGTTCTCTGCGTATTTGTTCTGTAGATCGTGCGATCTTCTAATTAAACAGCTTGTATTCAGTTTGTAATGTATACTTTACTCATGCAAGTCAGGCACTGAGGACTCTCTTCAATATAGCTCATCGATTGTACAATGTGTTGGGCCCTTCATGGGTGTTGGTATGTATCATATTTTACAAATTTATATGATACTTGATGGTGTTTATTCTGAAAACTTTAAACCTGTGTATTCTAGGTTTTGGAAACTTTAGCAGCTCTCGACCGAGCTATCCATTCTCCACATGCAACAACACAGGTAATCTTTAACATTATAAAAAGTAGCCTTCTGACTTTTGAATGTATGTTAAGGCGCGTGAAAATGATCCTTTACATCTTTATACGAAACAAAATTTACTCTAAAATATTTTTACAAATGCCTCTTCTATGCGCATTATAAAGTACTTGCATACAGTAAAAGGGTCATATATGATGATGATTGATGTTTTGTTTGTTTTATAAAACCTGATTACTTTTCTTCTTGAAGAACAATAAGCATCTGTCTTGTTTCTTTTCCTTTTCTTTAAAAAGTTTGCACTACTACTATTCACTGCAACAACTTACATTTTCGGTGGTATCTTTATCTTATAATTAAAAAAAAAAAAAGAAAAAAAATCAACCTCGATATCATGAGTTGATCATCTAGTACTTGCTTTAAGCAGACATATGATTCTTATTTCAGTGCTATTCAGGCAGAACTACCCCAATGCCAAGGCAAAATTTAAACCCTCTTAACCTAAAATTTTTATTTATAATCTCACTTACTATAATTCTTCGATTACTAATTCATTATTAAAACTATACTAAATACTTTGACATTTAAGATTAGAGAAACTTTATTAACTTATTATTCAGAACGAGTACATACCTCTTTTACATTGGAAAAAATCTTAATGATGAGGAACAGAGGTAAGAACAAAAGGAGTCTTTTGGTTTTATACATGTTTTACATGTGGGGCTAGTACTTATTCAATATATAGTAGGTTATTTTTTGTTATGTCTATGATAAGTGTTGTTGCATGTAATGCAGGGCAAGGTTGTATAATGCCCAAGTGGTGCTTAGGTTAGCTAATGCACCCACATATCAGATATGATGGAGTGCATATGTGGTGTGTTACGTGGCATGTGCTCTATATTTAGAAGATGCACAGAGTATTTTATCTCTACAGTTTGAGATTCGTACTTGCGAATATTTTCAAGGACGTGTCTAGAAGTTTTTGATTCCTATATTTGGTATGAAACGATAGAGTTTGGAGCATTACATAGGAGTGAGTGCTATTCATCACTTCCGATTCCTATTTTTGCAAAATACGTCGCATCATGTAGGTATTAGAATTTTAACAACTAATTCTGTTTTTCACTCTTAAACGAGTATAACCTGTATATTTTATCCACACACTAACAGTATAAATTTTGTAGTAAAAAAAAGATAGAATTTCTCAGAATTATGTATTCTCACCATTTCATTTTAGCTATGTACTAAAAAATATATACGGAGAGGTTAATATATCAAATTTGAGTGTTGGAATCCAAATTCGAATTCCGTCAAGAAATAATAATCATTCACTAGTAAAATTAAGTTGATGTTGATCGAAGGGAGTTCCAGAGGTTGGTCCTAATTTCAGAACTCCTAAATGATTTAGACAAGAGCTGAGTAGGGCAAAGGAGAACCAAAAGAAGTGTTTGATATGTCCTCTGGGATATCATGAGAGTTTTCAATATGATTTATGTTGTAGACATCTTGCACGTTTTTAAGCACACTGTATCATATCATCTCTGTTACCAGTTGATGGCCTTTGTTCGCCGCTAAAGTAATCCTTTATGCAACATCTGCTTCCCAAACATTTTTCAATGAACTTCTGACATCCGACTTTTATACTTCTTAAAGCTATTCTTACTTGTTCGAGGTTGATCATGCATCCAACATAGCATAAGTTGTTAGAAGTGAAAAACATAGTGACACTTCGAGTTCATTGAAGAAAAGTGTGCCAGACAAAAATTAAGTTTACATATAATGCCATCACACACAATTTGATGGAAAATAACGTTCTCGTAGACCAACTAGTTTAAGTAGATTGTAATAACGACACCAACATTATAGTAAAAGATGCACCAACACTAATCTAAGTAAACACTGAACAATAATATGATTCTAAAATGGCGTGTAACGTATCTATTAATGTATGCTATCTAAAATATCAAGCTAAAGGTTATGCTATTAATTTTATAAAACAAAAGAGCATATTATATATTTATTAACTGAAAAAATATGCATGCTTAATTATCTCTTAAAATGTATTTGTTTATTAGCTTAGTCGTTGACTAAAAATACTAGAGAAAACATTTACTAATGTGTGTATAGATTAATTTGAAATTATGCATACCATATGTCATATATGTTAAAATATGTATTTCAACTTTTTAACAGTATTAGTTTTTACACAAAAAGGACACAGTATGCTTCTATATGTCAATTTAAATATTGTCCCTTGAATACATATTAATACACACATATATATAGTTTCTAAATAGACATGTGTATTTTTTAATGTTATAAAATAATAGTATAACCTATATTTGATGAGATCCCATATTTTGCATAAATCTAATGGATTATATGTCTCTTCCCAAAAGCAATTATACGCATGAACTTGGAAGCGCTGTAAAGACTAAAGAGCACTTAAGTGCTCAAGCTGTAGCTTAATTGTGCTTTTAACTATAAATGTACCTAACTTTGTAATGTACCAGATCTCCAATTTACACCCCCCCTCCCCCCATTGTCTTAGTTTGCTTCATAGCTTATCTTGTTTTATAAATCTTGTATATTAGTAATGACCGACTACTATAAATAGAAAAGAATCCTCATGCTTTAGAAGAGGACCGTGCAACTGTATTATGGAGGTTTGTTTTACGAGGAACAGTTTATTTGGACATTGTTTGTCATAAAACTTGTTAGTAATAGATTGTGTTACCCCTTAATTAAATAACTGAGATATCTATTATTATGCAGGAGGTTCCTATATCTGGCATAAAACTTACTAGAGAATCATCTAGCCAATACAGTGACTTTAACATTCTCTCATCTTTGAACTCTCAAGTAACTGGTCTTCACTTTTTATTTAGTTTTTCTTGGTTTTTCTGTTATTGTACTGAAAGCAATGACCCGTGTCTTGTTTATCTTTAAGCTTTTTGAGAGCTCCGGAATAATGCATGTATCTGCTGTTAAATCACTCCTCTCTGCACTACGTCAGTTATCCTATCAATGCATGCAAGGAATTGTAGGTGGTCCCGGACAAGCATCAAGTCAAAAAATTGGAAGCATCAGTTTCTCAGTGGAAAGGATGATTTCTATACTTGTTAGTAATCTTCACAGTACGTACCGAATATCGGGTTCCTGGGATATGATTACCATTTCGTATTAAAAATGACTTCTTTTTTTTATGTACTAGTTGGCTTTTGCTGATATCTTCAGACACACGTATATAGAGGTTGGGTTGATATTCAGTTAAAGCAAGAAATTAGCACTAGGTGTAATTTATGACAATTTTTGGTCGAATGAGTAGAATTTAGCTTATTTGACTCCAGTAAACTTTTCAATATTTGAAATCTTGTTGAATAATTTAAGTTATGTGATTCTCTTTAAATAGAAGTCAGTTTATCTAATTAGTTTAGTTCAATTCTTGTACAATATTAGTAATTACTATTCCCTGATGATTATGTAGTTATTTATGTAAAAAATTGTTTGTATAAACAGGTTTATGATGTATCTTTTCATTTTTATTCATTTTTTCTTGTGATGGGGGTATTTTCAATAGCAGGAAAGTTCTTTTCTTACAATATATTTAAATGACAAGAAAGTTAATCTCCTACCAGTTGGTTTTTACAATGCATCTCCATTGTCCTTACATTGGAAAAGTAAACGAGTCATTGCTCTTAGACATCAATACATGTATAAGTGTTTGGTTGAATTTGGGAAGTAGCGTGAAAGTTTTCTGACGTGTGTTTGAATCTGAACTTTTCCAGTCAACTAGCACCAACTGCAGTTGTGGTCGTTTAATAATCAGTACAGGTCAATTTCTTAGACAGATGTAGATAGTTTCAGCCTGAAAGTTTAATGCTGCTTATAGAATTTGATTATATCTGATGCGAATTCAGACTTTAGCCTGGGTTTTCTTTTATATTTGTGTATTTACGGGTGTAGGAAAATTATGTTTTATATCTAGTATATAAATACAAATGATACTTAAATTACGCAAAGTTGGTGTATTGTGCAGCTATAGTTTATTGTGAGTCCTTCCAACGTAAATAGAAATATACATGTTTCTGATTTTACACATCTTTATTGGATTAGGGGTGGAGCCTTTGTGGGATGAAATTGTTGCCCATTTCCTTGAGGTAACACATGATTTCTCTATATTTTGATTATTCCATGTTTTATTTGTGTTTGATATTAGATATGTATTTGCAGCTTACTAATAGTACCAATCAGCATTTGCGTAATTTGGCGCTGCATGCACTAGATCAATCGATATCTGCTGTTTTAGGCTCAGATGAATTTCAGAAAAATGGGTCAGCTGAACTTCGTGTCCCGTCTAAAACGGTAGAGCAATATATATATATTGACTAGTTGTCTGATGTCTATGATATTTTCTGGTTTGTAAACTTATGTTGCGTCTCTTTGTTACGCGTTTTATAGATAATAACAATGCCGGCTGAAATGGGTTCACTGGAGTGCTCTGTCATTTCTCCTTTAAGGGTCTTGTACTTTTCAACTCAAAACCCTGATGTTCGTTCTGGATCTCTGAAAATTCTGCTGCATGTGTTAGAGGTAAATTTATTGAATATTTGGATTGTGTGAGATAATTTTTTGACCACTTTTATCAGGCGTAATCTACACCCACCCTTTCTCTCAAATTCTTCATCATTTTCAGAGACACGGAGAGAAGTTATATTTCAGCTGGCACAGTATTCTTGAAATGCTAAGGTGAGACTCTATGTTTGTACCTACTTTGATCCCCCCCCCCCGGCGCTCTCTCTCTCCATCTCTCTCCATCCATCCATCTATCTATCTCTATCTCTTTCTTGTTTATTGATATTTTTGTCAACTTTGTACAGGGCTGTGGCAGATGCACCGGAGAAGGAGCTGGTCACCCTTGGGTTCCAGGTTAGTAATACAAAGCCGGACTGGTATATTATTAAAGGTCTGTGATGAATTAAATTTTTTTTTTTTTAGGAATTTAGAATGTTCAATATTACGATGTATGCGATGAGAGGTGAGTAGATTGTGGATTAAAAATTATGATAAAGTTTTTGAAGAAAATGGATGGAAGAAAGGAGTGAATATTCATTTGGAATAGGAAAGAAGTGTTGTATTAGAATGTGACGAATTGGATAGATAGTTTTTGTAAATGTCCACAAAGTAGCCCAAAAAAGTTCGTCAACATTGGTCACATTTCTATATAGTATTATGTATAATTATACAATTTTTGTTGTAAAACAGTATAAAATTGTGTCGTATTGTATATTATAATTAGAGAAGGTTCATCAAGCTTCTGAAAGAAAATTAGTCGACTCTTGGAGGATATTTCTCAACATATTATCTTAATTTACTTATATATTTTATAATTATCGTACAACAACTTAAGTGATGAAAAGGTATTTTGCATGTTATTTAGTTTTCTATTGGTCCCTATTCAGATGTCGTTTTTCCTTTTCAGGATGCCCCGATATATTTGTGCTTTGTTCATATTTTGAAGTAATTTGTATGATGCTTTTAGTAATATTCTTAAATTGATTTTTGAAGTAGATACCTGAATGCCAAGTATGGCTCGAATAACTAGAAGTTTCCACACATTGCTATACCAATTTTTATTATCAAAAGCACCCATTTACATGTTATGTTACTCGGACTCGGCCAAAAGTGTCCGACATGGACATGTGTCCAAGTATCGGACTTGGAAACATTTTGAAAAATATACATGTTGTTTGCTTGAAATAAGTGTCCAAGTCCGAGTGTCTATGCCTGAGTGTCCGACACGGGTACTCGAAGGTCGAAGGTAAAATGAAGAGTCTGAGTAACATAGTTTACATGTATATGAAGGTGACAGATACAATATCATAGTAAATCCCAGAAAAAGATTGTAAGTGAAAGAGGCATGGTATTGCAAGTACATATTTTTCTTAACGAGCTTGTCACAATAGACACGCTAATTTGGACTCTTATATCATAGATTTATTGGATAGTAGACTTAGCACTGCTATCAAGCTCAGGCTAAATAGTTGTGACAACTGGGTCAAATCCCGAGTCTTTTTCAAAAATCTGGTCAAGTCCTAATTACGAATCCGAAATAAACCTAAGTATATTGGCCAAAATGCAACAATTTGGGTAATCCCCAAAAGATCATGATTTGTTGGTGCAATTGGTAGTACTACTCTTGTTTATATATTGAACTAAGGTCCTAACTTTAACTTTCCTCGACATGAGACTGGGGTGTTACAAACTTCCCCACTTAAACTCCTGACGTTCTCGTCAGGCCTGAATGGATAGCCTATGACTATAGGGTACGGACCCAGCTCGTACTTCTCTAGCCATTGTGGTATTATACTGGCTGGCTTCGTGCCCCCACCTCGGACCTGTGTCCATTGTAAACTTGTTTTCTTAAAGTACTTGATTACCCTTATTCTAATCGATCTGGGATGTTACAGACACCCCACCTTATAGGGTCGACATCCTAGTCGAACACACATACTTACGAGACCCGGGCAATGCCTTTGCAGTTGGGCAGAGGTCTGATACCATATGTGACAACCGGGGTCAAATCAAGAGCTTTTTTTCAAAAATCAGGTCAAGTCCCGATTAAGAATCTAACATAACCCGAATTATATCAACCCAAATGCAACAACTTGGATAATCCACAAACCCACCACATACCCCAAAAAGATCATAATTTGATGGTGCAGTCCGTAGTAGTAGTACTCTTGCTTATATACTAAATTAAAGTCCCAACTCTCCTTGATATGGGACCGGGGTGTTACAGTAGTCGGGGGAATAAGGAGCAGATATATGTGAATCATTCTCTATCAAGTGAAGCGACTTGCTTAGAACAACATGTTGTATATCACCTTGCACACTTTCTACCAAAAGGGTGTTCTTTCGCTTTAACGGAGCCTAATTCTGCAATTAGGGGTTTTGTGCGGAAACAATAGTTCTTACTAAAATTAGCACATTCAGTGATATTCTTAGATCTTGATTCTGCTAAACCTTGTTTTAAAATGACCGAAAATATCACATAGGAATTTAAGGTGAAAACTTTTGATCTTTATATTTATGGCGTGATCGATTCATGATATGATTAAATGAAAGCAATTTATTTATCAAATGAAAAAATGAAAGCCTAATGTGTGAGTTGGTTTTACACTTTAACTGTTTTATAACAAGGCAAATTTGCGCCTTGCATTTGACATGAACTAGCTGCCTCAGTGTCGAAGTGATCATTTATGCCACTGCGGTTACGTATTAATAAGACTACATTATTTCATCAAATGAAAAAATGAAAGCATAGTGAGTTGGTTTTGTATTTGAACTGTTTTACCCAAGGAAAATGTTGCATCTTGCATTTGACATGAACTAGCTGCCTCTATGTCGAACTAATCATTTATGCTACTGCGAGTGCATGTAGATAAGACTACGTAGAAATGCGATAAATTGATGTTAAAGTAACTCAATTGATTGATCTCCTTCAAGGTGGTTTAACAGGAATTGAATTTTACTAGATTGACTGACAGGCGACAGCTTTATTGCTCAACTTATTCTTCCCCTTGCTTCTCTTTCATGTTCACTACATGCTAAACTTTGAAAAGTTGATATAAGTTTTTCTGATAATCTGTAGGTGTCATAGTTCTTATAATAGGGTTTCATAGTGCGGTAATGTTATCAGTTGCAACTCGACTACTTTGATCATTGTATAATGAAGAAACTCTTTATGTCTTCTTGTAGAGTTTACGTGTAATCATGAATGATGGACTCTCAACTATTCCAGCTGACTGCCTTCATGTGTAAGTTTTTTATATCAGTGTATATATTTTCTTGATATAATGCATTTCATTTTATATAAGCAAATTATTTTCTCAGATTATGCTTGGGAGTCGGTTCCTTTTGTTTAATCTCTAGAGGCATTTCTATTATTGTTATTATTTCTATTTTTGTCATCATTTATTTCTTTTTATATGAGAGATTATGTTCTCAGATTCGGGTTAGTAGTCTATTTCTTTTAATCCTTTGAATAGGTCTCTCTCTCTCTCTCTCTCTCTCTCTCTCTCTCTCTCTCTCTCTCTCTCTCTCTC
>PHNY01000006.1:41971-61199 GCA_003724115.2 Anethum foeniculum
AAAATAAAATTACAATGACACAGTTTGATGAACGCCATCAGCACATTAAGCTGATTTAAAAGAAGGGCATACTCCCTATATAAACAGGAGGAGCCTTTTAAAGTTGGCGCCATTTTTGTCAATCTACGAGCGAAGGTGTTTTCATCTCCTTGCACATGACAAAAAACAATGCAATAACTATTACACACATAGTTCTTCATGTCGTCGATAATACTGTCGAATTCAAACAAGCCTTGCCTATAGGAATTAATAGCATTAATGACTTTGTGACAATCGGATTTCAGAAGAAAATAATTCAAGCGAAGCTGCACTTAACTAACTTCAAGCCCAATAACGCTCCCGTTGCCTCTGCAGCACTAGTAGAGATAAACCATGACTTATATTTCAAAGCCAGTCCCAACACCTTCCCCAGTGATATCTCTACACACTCCGCATCTCCAAAGCCACTCTCAACACCTTCCCTTTGCCATCTCTACACACTCCGCTGTGCTAAACACTCCATTACTTTCAACAAGTGCAGCATCGGTATTAATCTTGAATTCTCCGGTTTTAGGGGCCTGCCATTTTAGCACTTTTTTATTCTTAAAACTTCCCTTTACCTTCACAGCACTTTTAGAATTACAGATATAAGTTTCCACCCATTTAAGAATATACAAACTGAACATACAAGTTTCACCAGAAAAAAAAAATTATTCCTCTTGTTCCTAATTGCTAAGGGATGACAAAGCAATGCTCAAAATCTCTCAATAAATTCTTTGTCAAACCTAAAAAAGAAAGTCACGTTCCTTCCACTACTTGCAAGTGGTAGGACATACCCAGAGGCTGTAGAGGGCTCTCTCTACATATTCTCCACGTCTAACACACCATGTATCAATATCCAAATATCTCCTAGCCAGGTTACTTTTTAATGGGATCCAATACTTGGTAATCTGTCATCCAAAATGCTTAATTTTTTCCGGTATTTTAAGCTTCACAAGTTCCGTCACAACCTACACGATTCGATATGGTTGGAAGATTCTACGCAATCACTTGAGTTGATTGCTAACTTATTTCATGTTGTAAGAGCCCACCAGAATAACCAAAATACGTTTAAGATGCACGATCAGCAAAATAAGTGGGATATTGTAATAGCATCTAATCCAAATTCAAGCTTAATATTTCTGTTTTCCCATTTGGGTGCAGATAGTTGACAAGCAAGTACTTGGGCACAAATTAGAAAGTAACAAGGGGATTCCTTCTCAGACCTCTCTTGGCCTTAATATCCTTTGTCTTCTCCATTTTGAAAAAATGAGAGAGATCAATTTCACACACATCTCAATCTTTTTAATGCAAGTAGATGTGTAACCAAGCTTTCTTATAACAACGAAACAAAGTTATACTCCACCCAGTCATAGGCCTTTGTCATGTGGAGCTTGAGAGCAGGTGATCTACCATTCTTCGTAGTGAATAACCCCTTGAAGCCCACAATATAGTTGTCATCTGTTTGCCTTTTTCCAACCAATACTCAGAAGTAATTGTCTCCATAGTTTCCTTCAAACGATTTCTTGAACTCTTAAATATTATATATATACACCACATTACTTGAACTAATCAGTGTAAAATCTGACACCTCTTCTTTCTTGCCTTTGAAATGATAGCAAAAATATTTAATTTAAGTCTCAGCAATTGGCGTACCCGTGTTCAAAACTTCAAGGCACCTATCAGTAACATCTATCGTAACACTTTCCAGGACTACAACTAATAGATAAATGGCCTCTCTAGCCATCTTCATAAATTGAATGTATAATTGGATTGAAGAAACAATAGAATATAATAATAAAATGGTCTTATCATCACTGTAGTACCTTTCCAATAGATTGCTTATTGATAATTTTTCCCCTGGTATATTTACATTACAAAATCTAATGCACCTTGTAAACTTTTACATCATTGTACAGTTCAATCCGGACAGATTCAGGTGTAGCAAAATAGAGCCTTACAATCTTTTGAGTCAGGAAAAGAGATTGCTTGTATATATCGCGTGACAGTGTTTACTTATTATATTATTCATTTAACCTTAATTTACATGAATAAAACATTACTAAAGCATATGAACTAGGATAGTGGGATTGTATATCTAAATCACATTATTTATCTCCATGCTTGTATCCCAAAATATACCTCATATTAGCAACCACAGATCTTTCTTTATTCTCATTATATTACTTTTACTAATCTATGCTTACCACAATTTTGCCTCTCCAGGTGCATTGATGTTACTGGGGCATACAGTGCACAAAAAACTGAGTTGAATATAAGTTTGACTGCCATAGGACTCTTGTGGACATCTACTGATTTCATTGCGAAGGGCCTTTTATACCGGCCAATAGAGGACATAGGTTTGATATAGAAGTTTTTATTTAATTGTTTTTGGTCGACCATATAAAATGATTCACTTTTCTTTTCTGTTCCTCGGTGATATTTTGCAGTGCTTCAGGGTGAAGGTGTGCATGCAAGTACTCAGCTAAGGAATAACAAGAGGGAAGATCGAAATATAGTTGATCATGATAAGCTGCTATTCTCAGTTTTCTCGTTGCTACATAATCTGGGGGCAGATGAGAGGCCAGAGGTATATCTGCTAGTCATAAGCATAGTTTTAGCTGATATTGTTTTGTCCCATGACTATTCTGGTTTTTTGAATTAGGTCCTTGACTAGATTTTACAAGCCATATAAGTTTATAAAATCTGTGACTAAAGTTCTTCTAATAATGAATATGACAGATGTTAAAAATGACATGGCTGTTGACTAGGATAACAAACTGACGTGGCAAGTCTAATGTGATTTGAGTTGGCAATAATATGTTATATCAAAAATTTGCATGTACATATGCTTATACATTGATTCATCTCCATTTCCTTTTTATTTTGTTTCTTTTTGTTGCTAATTTGCTTGTACATATGCTTATATATTTATTCATCTCCATTTCCCTTCTATGGACTTCTGAACTTGTTCATTACCAAATTCTTATGTATACATACTCCAGAACAAACAGAATGTAGTTAAAGAAAAAAAGTGGTGCAATAGAGTTGCAATTGTAAAATTACTAGTAGTAGGGGACATTAAAGAGAGAATAATTAGGTTTGTACCTCATAGTCCTATTCTTAAAAACACCTCAGTTAAATGCTAGAATTTGATCCTTATAATTATGCATCAGAAAAGGGGGGAATTAGATATCTAATAGCATATAATTTCAGGATTGGAATTGCACCTGTTAGAGAAGCTTGGCGAAAATGTTTGATTCTAACATAGTTTGATTCTAACATAAGCATCATCAGTGTTGTGAAAAGCGCACCTAGGCGCTCGCGCGCCGCCTAGGCGCAAAGCGCAGTCAAAGCGCCTAGGAATGTATGAAACGCGGCGACTTCAAACAAGCGCGCGCTTATTCCTGCAAAGCGTGAAGCGCCAAAGCGCGCTTCATTGAAGCTTGAAAAAAAAAATAGGGTTGTGTTACTGGATCAGTTAAGGTCCACCAATTTTAGCCCAAAACAAATATAGAACTTTAAAAGCCCAGCATAAGTAAGTATTGCAGCAGCTTTGAAATGGAAAAAAACCATAATCGAAGATCATTTAGCACAAGTCAGGGAAAAAAGTAAATCAGAAGGAGATAATTATCTTGTCTTCGCTGATAATGATAGATTAGGTTGGAGAGCATTTGTATTAGCTTCCGGTGCTAGAGAGCCTCGGTACTAGTCACAATCAAAATCAGACTTAGAAAACTAAACAGTCAAATTCAACCGTATGCTTCAAGTTATGTGTTCTGGTAAATTTTGATTGGGACAACTTAAACACTTGAAGATGATTGGAACAAAGATTTTCAAGATGAAGATGAAGATGATAAATAAAATCTGGGAGCATAGAACTTACGCATAAACTTTAAATTTTGAATCTTGATATTAAAATTTAGGATTGCTTTTGCTCGAGAAGTCTAAGTTAATATATTATGAAGTATAAGATATGTTATTTTTGCTTTAGAAGTGTGATTTAATATATTATGAAGTATAAATGATGTCGTAAAACTAAGTCATTATATGTTTAATTTTGAGTAAAATATTTTAGAATTAATTTTAAGTGTGAGCTTCGCTTCAAAGAAGCGTGCGCCTCGCTTTTGCTTCACCCCTAGGCTCCAGGGAGGGTTTGCGCTTTGGTGCGCTTAATGCTTTTGATAACACTGCGCATCATATATCTAGTTACAGATTTTATACAAATAAGACCACTAAAAGTCACTTTCCCATTTTCAATGTGACCATTTCAAATTTGGGTAACTGAAATAACAAAAGGATAATTATTTTTTGTATTTATTTTCAAGTTTTTTCAAGTAATGCTGATTTTCTATTTTAAGTATTTTGTCGAAGAAGATTTAGACTCTTGACAATAGTAGCATAGTCATTTAGCTTCTGAGCAGCAGCAAAGGTATTTGGAGGTGGTTTGGTAAATAAGGAGTGGTGTTTTCGTATTATGTATGTTGTGACTTCTTGTGTGCCTCTTGGGGTTGGGACGATGGTTATCAACGAACGACATAAAATTTTGTCCCATTGTGGCTTATAAAGATGCTTTGGTGTAGGGTTTTATGATATTAAATTTGCTTTGGACAAGTCTTGAGGTCGGAGAATTTCACTCCTTTGCTTCTTCCTTTAGTACGATTTTCTGGATGAAACTCTGGACTTAATAGAGACGGAGACATATGTGTAAAAAGTGCATAGAAATGAGTATCCACATAATTAATCAAATAATTATTTTAGGATCTGAGTATATATGTACCAGACCCTGATCTGTCAAGTGGGATATATAGGGTTGTTTGGATTTGTTTTGCATTAGTATATATGTAACAGAATTAAATATATGTAGCTACTAGGTAGCAAAGTTAACACGACCCAGAACACAAATAGAAACAACCCGAGTAGCCTCAGAAATTACATAGATAGAATCCTGAAAATGACATGGAGCACGACTCAATTAACACGAATATAGCCTGAAATGACTCCTATCATTTACTTTTTTATTCTTATAACTTATATTTTCGTTTTTATCAAATTCCAACCACTTCTAAACCGACCCAAAACTGACAGAGTTAGGAACACAACACAACCTGAAACCCGAAGTCTCCCTGTGTGTATCCTCATACCAATTTAATAAAATATGCTTAAAGACAGATTAGGTGTATAATATTCAATCATCTGTCTCATTAAAGTATTTCAGGGCAATATACTTTCTTGGTGGAATAAACATTTAAGGTGGAAAATCTGTTTAGGATATTGTGGTCATTGAATGTTTCAAAAAAGGATGGTGCTAATGTTTTTAAGTAGTTTTTGAAGATTCATTCTATTGCCTCCTTTGCCCGTGCTATTATAGAAATAGGTTGCTGATATATGCTTTTTGGATTTCTAAATCGTGTAGAAAAAGGATGCTGATGTATGCTATTGTAGGTTAGAAACTCAGCTGTACGTACACTTTTCCAGACACTTGGAAGCCATGGGCATAAGCTTTCCAAGAGTATGTGGGAGGATTGTCTCTGGAATTATGTTTTTCCTACACTTGATCGTGCTTCACACATGGTAAGTTGGAATAACTTATTACGGAAGTACTTCTATTGTCTGTTTGTCATCCTAAACATAAATATTTTGCTAGGCTGCAACATCTTCAAAGGACGAATGGCATGGGAAAGAACTAGGAACTCGAGGTGGAAAAGCAGTACATATGCTCATACATCACAGGTATAAAATTCTTCGTTATGTGCAATATTGATTTCTTTTATTGCTACAGCCAATCATGGTGACTTTTATGATCTGTTCAATGGATGTAAAGTCGTAACACAGCTCAGAAACAGTGGGACGAGACGATTGTGCTGGTGCTTGGTGGAATATCACGACTATTGCGTTCGTTTTTTCCTCTACTTAGAATTTTGAGAAATTTCTGGTCTGGTAAGCTTTACATCTTAATATATCTACCTATAAGTTCATGCTCAGTTTGAAGTGTTTCCAACGAAATGAATTTTGCGTTTTTATAATTCCAGGATGGCAATCTTTGCTTCATGTTGTTAAGAGTAGTATTTTAAGTGGTAGCAAAGAGGTTGCTCTTGCTGCAATAAACTGTTTACAGTCAACTATTCTTTCGCACTCTCCCAAGGTATATCTTGTTTCTGCTTCCACAGCCTATTGTAATGTTTTATGGATGTGTTTAAGAACACCCTTAATGACTAAACAATGACTGAAGTATAGAAATCTCTAAGTATTTTATAATGTTATCTAAGCACATCTCTTTTAATAATAACTGTCTTAACCAGGGAAACCTGCCTTTGCCATACCTCCAATCAGTACTAGAAGTTTATGATTCTGTTCTTCGAAAGTCAGCAAACTACAGTGGTGATGCAGCAATCAAGGCAAAACAGGAGATTATACATGGTCTTGGTAATAAATTAAGTCTCTTAATTAAAGCTTTACTTTTGGGTTTAAGTGTATTAAGCTTAAATAATTTACTCTATTGTATCATGACCTGGTGGTTTTTATATATTGACAGCTATAACCAGATTTTATCTGCTATCTATACCTATCAAGTAATTAAACCATGTTTTGAGCTATTAATATGTGTTTCCCCTTTTGCATGAACTTTTACAGGCGAAATATATGTGCAAGCTCAAGATTTGTTTGACCATGACATGTATACACGGTTGCTGTCAGTCATAGATTCAGCAATCACAGAAGCCAACATTGCTAATCAACACTTTGAAGCTGAATTTGTATGTCACTAATTTTATTCTTTTTTTCTTTTTGACTTTGATGTTTACCAATCTTGTTCACCTGGAGTAAAATGCACAAACTAGTCAAACTAGGTATAACAGGAAACATATAGGAATCTTTGAGTGTGCATATCAAATTTGAAGTAAGTTATTACTTCGTAGGAAAAATTTAGCCGCAAGTCTTTTGGACGTGACGCCATCTATGTTTCTCATGGAAATATTACTTGGTTTCTACGTTATTACACTATTTTTATGTTCTTTGACGAGAGTAGAATAGTATGCCTGCACAGTCTTAAATATGTGCTGATAAAGTTGGCAAGGGTACAACAAAGAGTCAGTAGGTGCAGTGTCTGTTCTAGAGCCATAAGCATGACAAATGTGTCAAACTAGTCTAGCAGTTTGAGTTTCTACACATGTAAATGTATAAGTTGAGAGAGAGAGAGAGAGAGAGAGAGAGAGAGAGAGAGTTTTCAGTATGTACAGAAAATGAAGACATGCTAATTGTACTACCACTATATATTGCTATACATCCATATTATATCATTTGTATTTTGTACTGAGTCTGTTCGTCTTTTCTTAGGGACATGTCCCCCCCATGCAACGAACTGTATTGGAAATATTACCCCTGTTAAGTCCACCGAAGCACCTTTCTCCTTTGTGGTCCCTCTTCCTCCAAAACTTTTTGCAATATCTTCCAAGATCTGAACCTCTACTGGACGAGGGAGAGGATGCTGAGAAAGGAAACACTACAGGTCAAAGCCCAGGTATGTGAAGTAGTACTGCAGTTTTATGTGTGTTTGTACCTGTTATAACCTTTGACTTTCTTCATTATTCTTGCAGAGAATACAAAGATGGCCTTAGTTTCCAATGGTACTGCTTCTGTACCTCCAAACACATTGCATGGTTCTTCGAGGAGCTCTGTGTCAACCGGATCCATAGGCAGGGACAGCTCCCATCATCTGTTTGCAGAGAAGCTTATTCCTATGCTTGTAGATCTTTTCATACAGGCTCCATCTGTGGAAAAGTATAGTATATTTCCTGATATTATTCAAAGTCTAAAAAGGTGAGTACTGTACATTGTATCCACTAAATATGAACGGTTGCATATGTTATTAATTTACTATAAATTTGTGGAAGTTTTGGCACAACAGAAGAAATGTTTTTCAAACCGACTCTAATGGGAGAAATATATCAACCTAAATTGGTCCTTATCAGAGGATCTAGTGTGATATCAGTCATTTTAGTATGAGTTTCTTTCTTCATATATTTTTTCGTGATTACCCATTTTTAGGTTGATAAGCACAATCTAAGCTGGTTAGAGTTAATGTTACTTCGAACTAAAGTAATTCAATGTTTAAATATGCTCTCATAATTTTTTCTACTCATCTTTCAAGTTTTGCATCCTGCCAAAACATGTTAGGAAAGAACATGATACTGATAACCGGTCAGTTCTTTCTTGTCTGCTTCCACCGTGTTCGTTAGCATTCTTATCTAGAAAACTAAATCTTAGTTTTTTGGCAACCACTTTTCTTATAGCCCATACCTGATTCGGATTGTGTGAATTGACTAAACTAGAAAGGTTCTAGTAAGCAGAAATACTTCTATTATTTGTATGTATGCTATCCACCTGCAGCTGAATCCTTATGATCATATATGTCGAATCTGTAACCTTGCTTCTTAGATGGAAACTGTATGTCCTGGAGTCTATTTCAAGGTGTGAAATGTGTCATCAACTTTTTGGACGATATGTAGTGTTTGTCAGACATTGAAACAAGATTTAATAGGCCAGATTTATTAAATAGCACCTGACCTGACCAAGGTCTGGAAAGTTTGATGTGGATCTTGTTATTGGAATTAGGGCCACGAGGTTGAACCTTGTATGCCAAGGATAATGGTGTGCCAGACAAGCAGAGCTGCTGGAATATTATGCATAGATTTAAGAGTTCCTGAGTGTCTCGAGTAACAGGTTAATGTATCTTTGTTTCTTCAAGACAAGTGATATCTTGTTACAAAAATCATATATTATAAAACATGTGCATATCGAACAACTATTTACTACACTACTTCAAAGCATACAAGACCTTTCAAGCGGGACCTTAATTGTATCTTTAACAAAGTAGATTGAGCACTGTTAAGGATTTTGATGGTTCTTTTTAAAACATAAAAAGATTGCATCACATTGTTAGCGGTCTGAAACTATTGGATGCATTAAATAATGATTCTAACCTCTTTAGTTTGTCCTCTGTTATTTTCGTTGTTATGAGCTTTGCATTATTTGTAGATCCATGGCAAATGACTGTGTAATGACATGCGGTTTGTTTTTTTGCAGATGCATGACAACAAGACGAGACAATCCTGACGGTGCACTTTGGCGAGCAGCAGTTGAAGGATTCAATAGTATTCTGCTTGATGATGTCAGCAAATTAGTAAGCTGTAGGCCTGAACTAGTAACTCATAGAACTGCAAGAATACGAATGTGGAAGGAAGTTGCAGATGTTTATGAGATTTTTTTAGTTGGTTATTGTGGTCGTGCCCTTGCTAGCGAATCCCTCTCCGTGTCATCACTCAAAGCGGATGAGTTGATTGAGATGAATATCTTAGACATTTTAGGAGACAAAATCCTCAAGTCAGAGCTGGATGCACCAAACAACGTAATTCTCTTTTCAGTCTGTAGTTTTACATAATTGCATAAAGATGTCAAATGATGAATTGATAATTACAATACATATCTCAGTGCAGACAAGGAAATGCAAAACATTGATATTTGCAATATTTGAACAGTAGAGAACTCAGTTTAACGGATAGTAAGCACTGGATATCATGCTGACATGCTGTTATAGCATGCTAACTTAAAATAAAATTTTGAAGGCTCTTGTGGGGAATAAAACTGCCAAAATTCCTCTAGTACATCCTAAGAATACAGCAGTGCATTAGTTGAGCATTCAAATCTGATTGTAATAGAAAAAAGGTCTCCTTCGCTGTTTCTTGAAGCTTGAACTTGTAAGATGTCTATACCACATCTCTCTGGAAACAGCAAGATCTTTACTACTCCCTCCCTCCGTTTCAAAATACATGTCCACTTTTAAAAAATTGCACATATTAAGAAAAGTGAATGTTGATAAGAAAAAGTTGTATTAATTGCATTAAATGAATATAATATGTGGAATATGGTTGATCTTGGAAATATAAATTAGATATATGTGAAATAGAGTTGATTTTGGAAATATAAACTTACATTGAAAGTTGAAGTGGACAACTAATTTGAAACAAAATTCTTTTTCTAAAGTGGACATGTATTGTGAAACGGAGGGAGTAGAGGTTTTGCAGATCTTGCGTTTTGACGCTTTCTGTTCCTCTACCCTTTTGTAGGCTTTTTTTTTAAGAAATAGAAATCTTGACTTCGATATTTTGATTCAGTCATTTAAAAATTTCAGAGTTACTGTGTTTGTGTATTTCTTTTACCAGAAGTGAACTTGTGTCGTAAGATATGGTGCATACGATATTTGGCACCTGAACTTTTGCAGTCTGCTACCAATTTTTATTTGAGTTTATGTAGAGACTAAAGCTGTTAAATATTTTATAAAGTAATACCTTTAATGTAATTATAACATGAATAGTAACAAAAGTATGTTTTACGATAAAACTTGGCAGCATCTGTCCTGCTTATAGACTTGTGCTATATGTTGCATGTGGAGCCTCTTCACATCCTGTTTAGGATGGTTTTTACTTTTTGTTGGAAAATTTGACTACAGGGCGGATTCTATCTTTTACTAGGGAGACCCATGTATTTAGTTATTTACCAACTGAGCATGTAGTGCCTGAGGGTACTTCAACTGAGTCCTGAATTTGTTCTAATTGTTTTTCAATAGGTTTTGGTGGGGTATTTCTTATGGGTTACTTTCATATATGTCTATATATGAAAAAGGGCCGGAGCAGTGGAAAAAGTGCTGCTAGTGCTAGAAGAGTTCAATTCTCATCACACCTACACCTACCTCTATACTTAAAATATATCACCTATATTAATTAGGTTGACTACTATAATTTCTCGTTATTCTTAGTTTTGCTTTAATAGATTTGTTTGAGTTAGGAAAGATTTTGATGCAGAATACTTTTTTTTTACTTATTCAACTTTCATAAACGCTTATTGTTGTTTGTAATAAATCTATGATTTTCAGATTTTACAACGTCTAGTAACTACCCTGGATCGCTGTGCATCACGTACATGTTCCCTGCCTGTTGACATGGTAGAACTCATTCCATTACACTGCAGCAGGTTCTCCTTGGCTTGCTTGCATAAGTTATTCACATTGAGCAGGTAATATTTTTGCTTTACAGTTGTGAAGATTGTGGTATATACCCTACCAGTAGCCTGCTTGACTATCTTAATGCTTCCTGACATTGGATAAGCTGTAACTAATGTAGATAAATGGTTAAATACATATACTGTATACATGTATTCAATTCGTTAAAACCACTCGTAAAGCTCCCAACTACAATATCAGTCAGCAGTGATTTTAATCTGCTTACTAGTGCACATTGCAATAACTTATACAGAGGTCTAGTAAAAACATTAATAAGCACGCAACCTGCGGTTTTATCTACATCTTCCCACATAAAATCAGTGTGGGCAAGGTCACCATCAATGTTGATACACTCGTCCCACAGGAAAAATATCTCAGAATAGTTGATGGAAACCTCCGGTCAGCACTTTAGAGCCTTATTGAGATCTTCGGTTTATTAAGCATGCAATATATTTTCCAATCTTTTTTTCCCAGTCCATTTCTTTAAAAGAAAAATGTGTCATATTAAACGGTTATTGTCACTACTATGTGAATGCACATATACAGTATGTGTAATTTACTTGTGAAGCTGATCTTGAATACCTATTTAATATCTTGTATTTAGATTTCAGAACAGCTATTTGTAATTCTTACGTAGTCTAGTAGTTTGCTGTTATGACTGATTCTGAAATAGAGTCCAGCTCGGTTTCGAAGTTATGTCTTGTTCAGGTCCCCTCTTATTTGTCTGACCTGCAATTCTTACGTAGTCTAGTAGTTTGCTGTTATGACTGATATGTTTGTTTGGTTTCAAATGTGATAACAATGGTAGGAAAAAGGCAATATGTTTCGTATTATGGTGCTGCTTAAATATTTTGATTTGCTCTTCACATGTATACATCAGCTAATAATTACTCTGTAAGCTATTACGTATATTTATCTCCGCAATTGTGATATTGCCGTATCTAGCTAGCAGTTGAAGAGTACTTAACTAGCAGTTCCTATTTGTAATCAATGATCAATTCCTTCTTTTTGTTCACAAGTAGTGCTAATTTAAAGTTGATTTTTTGCAGTTTCAACGATGAAGCAACTGAATGGAATGCCAGTCGCTCTGAAGTCAGCAAGATTTCCATAATGATTCTCATGATAAGATGTGAGTACATAGTAAAAAGGTTTCTGGCAGACGAGATTGATCTAGGTGTGTATTCGATGTGTTAATTAAATTTTTTTTTTTGCCGAACTAATATTTTGAGTATTCCCCTGACAAGGAGTATTCTTGAACCATCTGAACTCTATTCTGCAGGTGAACGTCATTTACCGCAAGCAAGAGTCGAAGAAACTACTTTTGTTCTTCAAGAGTTGGCCCGCCTTGTTATTCATACAGACACTTTGTCTGTTCTTCCTTTACATCCTCACCTGAAGGAAGGACTAGTAGAAAATAACAATGGAAAGCGTCAACATTTGTTCGTTCTTTTTCCATCCTTCTGTGAGCTTGTTGTATCAAGGTAATGTACTTTTACTTGTTGATATCAACTCCATAGGGCATCTCCCACTAATATTTAATCTATATGTCATTAAGCTTATTTTGTTGGTTATTTGCATCTTTTATACTAGCTTATTGCCCGTGCAATGCACGGGTTGTACGGAAAATTGTAATATTTTATAAAAATTGTAATAACACGAACTATATAAAATAATTATGTGAATACGTATATAATATTAAATAATAAATCAACATGACTAAGAATTTATTTTCGTCTTCATCAAAACTCCATACATTAAACGTACTTTTCTGTGAGATTAGACTCAAAATTCTCCCCAAACTCTTGATAAAAGTGTTTGTTAATATATTTGAAACTAATAAATAAAATATAAATTTTATATAATGTATTTAAATCTGCTGATGTAAATATTATATATTAATTTATCATTAAAAGTTGAAAAATACATTATGAGTAGATATTAAATATGTTACTAATAAAATTTTGAAGTTATAAATAATAAATTTAAATATGTTAGTAGAGATAATCGAACCTAGCTAAAATATTTATCGGGTTTCGTTTGATTTATTTCGATTCTATCTTGAGTTCTAGAAATCATATTTTGACAATTTTATAACCCACGTGAAGCTCACGAAATAGTCTTTAAATCAGTGATAATTTAAAAATTATTATTTACATAAAATTTTCGAGAAATTGAAGAGAAAAAACAGTTACTAATTTTTATTTTATGTATTGTATTCAATTTAGGATACATAATCTATTCAATTTAGAATACCTACCAACTAATCTATTCAATTTAGAATACCTACTTAGTTTTGGTTTATATTATGAAAATAGTATATTCCTTTATTTTAGATCCAACGGCTACCATCTATTTAATTTAAGATCTAACGGTCCATATTACATTGGTAGTACAGGACCAAATATTTGGATAAGATCCCTCTTATGCATATTATATTATAAGGATATAATAGGTCATCATTTTAGAGAGAACCCTCTTATATAAAATCTAAGATAATACTTTGATTCCACTGTAGAATCTCATAAATAGTTCTAAAACTAAAAATATTTATGCTTCACAAGGAAGAAATTTCGATTCTATTGTAGAATACTAACCTTACATAACCTTCACAACACTTGAAACTTAAACAAAAAATTTGAATTTAAATTTGATTCTAGTGTATAACCATTTTGGATGATTTTAAATTTTATTATAAAATAACGAATTTGATTTGAATGTAGAATATTAACCATACAAAACCTTCACAAAATCTACAACACTTTAAACTGAAGAAAAAAAAATTGATTCTACTGTAGAATCATTTGGAGTCTTTCTTCACTACTATGAGTGATTTCAATGATTCTTTAAAGAAAAAAAATAGTGCAACTTCATCTCTGATTTACCGACTGAAATTTGTACTTATATTTGATAAATAATGAGATGGTTATGTGTTGTGTATGTGTACAGTAGTTCTCTCTTGAATCTATTGAAGACGTTCTCCCTAGAATGCTACTACTTTAATTTATATAAAGGTCTTTTTGTTCAATCTTTTTAGGAATTGCTAAGGTAGCTCGATAATTGCATTTGTTTATCTAAAAATTACAAATATTGAGTCTTAATATCGTGATAATATTGATACAATTAGATTATAAAGGTGCAAATTTGTACGATGTTACATTTTCCTTTCATCCACAGGTCTAGTAAAAACTTCATATGTGTGATTTTATCTGTTGAATATCTCAACATATGCAAAATGATGCACAATCCATCTATGGCAATTTCCTTTTCTGACTCTTCCTTGGGACCTGTTCCTGTTGACCATATAACAAATGAACTTTACTGCAACCATGAAATGGGGTTGATGATGCTCTTTACATTGCTTTTATCATTATTTGCAGAATAATTGTTACATTATCGAAAATAATCTATATGTAAAAATATGCATCGCTTTCAAGAAGATATAGTATTTAACTTCTACAAGTGGAGGAATGGTGTGGAAAATTGGTGCAACATAATGGAAATGCATGATTTTGTTCTTATACAAAGGAATTGTAAATCAACTATTGTACAAACAACTTATTTTCCTAAATTTTTATATTTGCAGGGAAGCTAGGGTAAGAGAGTTAGTTCAAGTATTACTTAGGTTGATCACAGGAGAATTGGCACTGGAGAAAATTACTTTAGGCAGTTAATTACGGGATAATGTATATATACTTGTACATTCCCCCGACATGCAGAAATTGTATCTTTTTTGCCCACTAGTTTCTAGTCATATGTCATAGAGTTATCTGTACATTAATCCAAAAGGTAAAAGTATCTTGTTTGTATTTAAATTTTCCGTTTCTTCTTTCCCATCTTTGTATCAGCTGGGCGCCCTCTCTCAGTTACCAATGCTCTCCACCACTTTTTTTGTTACTGTAAGCTCATCGTTTAGGGTTCAGGAAAATGTGTACAGCTCGTTTTATAGGATAATGCAATACTGTGTTCTATATTTTTATGGAGTTGCATTAGAATGGTTAATATATGATGTTTACTAGGTCAAAATTCTAATTCTAATGTTTCCTGTGAAGGGACGATTTGTTTTAATATTTAGTTAGGAGTGATTTTTATGTTGTGGTGTTCATCTATTTATCGATATATTTTTATGTTTTTGCTGTTTCCAGGTTTTGTTACTGTTATGTATCTTTTTCTTTCAGTATTCAGTGTAAATACTATATGTTGTGAACTTCTCCTGATTGCGAAATTCGGATCAGCCATAGTTACCAAAGAAGTTTCTTAGGATTTTTTTGCAGAAACGAGTGTCTGTACACAGTAAAATTCTATTAATTCGTTAAATGCAACTGGAATAAATTCCCCTCTTTTGTTGAACGTAGTCCCAAGAAATTTAACCCAGAATCCTTCTTCATTGCAAACCAAGCCAATACATAACACACCAAGGGCACATGTTAATGGATGAGCACCCCAGCAAATTCGACATCTGCAAAACTTGTATCACAAAGACATCACCCATTAAGGGCTAAATACCATTCCCAACGATTTATAGTCGAATTCTTAATGGAATGAAAAAGAGTAAACAAATTTCATGTAGAAGAAAGGATGGAAGAAGGGAAACTAACAAATGAGAGACTGGAAGAAGGGACAACGAACAAATGAGAGATTGCAAAGTCTGCATGATGAAATTTGCAAGGGAAGTGTGTAAATTGGAGAATGGGTCATTCTTTCACAACCAGCCGAAAGTCTTTAAAGTTGAAATTGTACAAGGAGACCCTAAATTTGCATTAGGTGTGGTTTTATACCAACATTTTCCAACCAGAATAATGTATCTTACATGTTTGATTTGTTTTCATGGTAATAATAGTCACTAGCAAAACGTTATCCCATAAAACGTTTTCATTTTTTTATCCCATAAAAGACCGAAATGTAGCAAATAAGTTTAATAAAAGTTAAATGCTTTAAATATTTACTCTGAAAAAGAAAATTTTAGAAATAAATTGTAGAACTATACTTTATATGCACCTTAAAATACGTGTCAGAAACTCTCTAAGAAATATAAATAAATGAAAAGGATTGGGGAGTACCTACTTGAACTTTTATAGATGTAGTGATAAACTGTATGTTTTAGCAATCCCGTAAATGGTATGCATACATGTATGTTTTAGCTCCTCGTCTGTTTGTTTTGCTGATTTTTTTTAAACAAATAAAAATAATTTACAAGTACAAATCTGGTTGTTTGGGTCCTTGTTTAGTTTTACAAATAATTTAGCCCAATGACATATCAATTACTTAATGTGGCATTTTCCACAGGAATCTGTCATCAATCTCGAACATTCATAATACATGTATTATTGAACCACGAAAATTACTGTACCGGACGTCTGGCAATCCACAATAACTAAACATGGTCGGGACGATGTTGTCAATAGTCAGATCAAAGAAGGGTGCTACTCTCTATCCATGTGAGGACTGCCTGTGTAGCTTTTGTAGTTGTTCTGCGGAACAGAAAAAGAGAATGAAACATACCACCGTAGGTAGAAAAAGTAGCCGGAAATGGCTCATTACGGGGAAAAAAAAAAAGGAGGAACATGTATTGCTTACTCTCTTCGAATGCTTTTGCTTTTTCTATACTCGTACGGAAGTACAAATTTCCCATCTTCTGATAGACAGCCTGCATTAAGTAATAAGTTTCTTCCATAAGTAAATTTCCCCTATGAACAGAAAATTGCCTCCGAGCGTGTATCTAAGTTGTTGATAACAATGGTTATTGACCAACCCATTCAAGGATCAATTCCTAGGGGAGTGGGGAATTTCTCCCGCACTCTAAGTTGAACAGAAAATTTAAAGTAGGAAAGAACTTGATCCTCGTATAGTTTGAATTGTCACAAACTAAAAAAAAAAAAAAAAACCAATCTTCTGACATAAAAGGATTATTTTTTAATATAAATATATATTTATCGTTCCTATATCATAAGAGCCATACAAGTATACAACTGACATTGTTAATATTTGGTCAGGCCAAAATAATAGATATATGAATATGTTGGTCTTTTAGATCGTACGTAATATAGATTCACTTGTTCTTTCGGGCCAGATCAATATATTCAAATATGAAGTTCTAAGGGAAGGATTTTAGATACTTTGCATAATTAACCTAAATATATATGGCATTTTAATATAAGATCATATATACTATAGTAAAAAACTTAAACACAAAATACGTATAGTCTGGTGGCTGCTACCGGAATTTAGCAGTTTGGTGGACTGAAATTATTAGTTAAAAAACAATTGACGGGTTCTGTTGGTTCCAATAAACTCTGTTAATCAAATCACTCATCACTATTTTTTCCGTTTAATTGATTCTCCTTAATCCCTATACACCACCAGTCATACAATCTCTAACAAACTAATCAAAGCATACAACTGTACTAATTTCCATCAAAATCTTCTGCCCTTTTGCTATCGAAACTCTAAACAATGTCACGGAAACTACCCCGACCCATCTATCACCGTGAGTTAAAATTAACAAAAACCCCTCAATTGCTATAAAAAAAAAAATTAAAGTGTGAAGCTAGCAAGCTGCTAACATAGAACAGTTTATCAATTTGGTTACAGTAAATTAATAGCCCTAATCAATCAATACATACAGCATACATATATGAATAATAATTGTGTGTGTTTATAATGAGACCGGATCCTCAATCCCCTTTTCGTGTCCCTTCCCGTGTTCCCTCTTTTTCTATTGGTTCGTTAACAATATTGTATGCGATTAAATAGTTAACAGAAAATATGTAAATTAAATAATTGACCAATAGAAAAAGAGGGGACACACGAGGACACACGGAAGGGGACACGGAAGGGGACAGAGGATCCGGACTCGTTTATAATATGGGGGCGTACACGAGAAGAAGAAAGGGTGTTGAGCTCTCCAATGGCAACCTCGTGGCTCCAAACCTATACATATACAAGAATGTTTATATAAATAAATAAACGTGGTTTAAACTTATAAGTTTCCGTGGGCACGTAATAGAAAAACCGATAAATAAATATGGGTATTAAAAAGGGGAAGAGGAGAGAAGGGAGAAGAAGAAAACCTTGTTCTTGATTTCGGAGGATGAAGATGTCACTGACGCCATTGCCTTGCCCTCTTCTGTTATTTCCAACACTAATTCGATGATGAGTTGCTGCTATTTAAAAGCGCTTTTTTGTTTTGAAGGAAATTTAAAGCGTTTTTTAAACCAAGTTGGACTCGATTTTAACATCAAAATTCTAACAAAAGATTACTAATCCATGTTGGCAATACGGGTTGTACGGGTTTCTTTATTCGTGTATTTTTTGATAATTATATTAATATATTTATCAAATTCAGAATATTATAATATTTCATGTAAATTCGTAAGAACGCGAATTATATAAAAAAAATCATATGTTGTTTAATTTATTTTGACTCTATCTTTGATTTCTTGAAATCAGATTTTGACGATTTTACAATCCACATGAAACTCAGGAAATACTCTTTAATTCAGTGATGATTTAAAAAGTATTATTTATGTAAAATTTTCTAGAAATTGAAAGAAAAAAAATAATTACGAATTTTGTATTAAGTAGTCTATTCAATTTAGGATACCTACTTAACTAATCTATTCGAAGACCTATTTAGTTTTGGTTTAAATTATGAAAATCAAATAATAAAAGTAAAAATATATAGGTTATCTATACTATTATATTAAAGACGAAACATTGAAAGTTTTGGTAGTCTGGTACTTGGTACTTGGTACTTGCTGTATTTACTAAATTACCCTTACTAATTATCATACAAATCAATTACTTATTTTAACTAAAACATGTTACCATTTTTATTTTTCTCAACTAATATATCTCTCTTTTCCAAAAATATTATAGGCAATTATATTTAATAAAATAAAATGTTATAATTACTAATAAGTACTATTCTAATCATAATTACTATATATAAACCGATTACCTTTTTCAACTAAAATATGTTACCTTTTTTTATTTTTCTCAACTAAAATATCTCTCTTTTCCAAAAATATTATAGACAATTATATTTAATAAAATAAAATGTTATAATTACTAATAACTACTATTCTAATCATAATTAGTGTATATAAACCGATTACCTTTTTCAACTAAAATATGTTACCTTTTTTATTTTTCTTA
>PHNY01000065.1:250-12693 GCA_003724115.2 Anethum foeniculum
GTAGTATCCTCTAATTCGTTAATGTTCGGTGTGACAACGGTAGTGTCAATATTTATTTCAGGATGTGGTTCCACTAAGGGTGTTTCTGCCTTTTACTCACAAATATCATTTATAACCATTTCATCATTATTTCCTAAGGTCATCAAATCAGGGGATGAGCTGGTAGACAGATCAGGGGATGAGCTGGTAGATAATTCATGCTCTAATTCAGGCTCAATACTTTGTGTGCTGGCAAAAGGAAACTTATTCTCAACAAATATCACATCACATGAAACAAAATATTCTTTCGTTTCAAGATCATATAACTCTCATCCCTTTTTACCATAAGGATATCCAACAAAGATATACTTGCGACTACGACTAGAAAATTTGTCATGATCACGTCGTTGATGTCTAGCATAACATAAACACCTGAAAACACGTAAGTGGTCATATGAAGGTGCATTGTCAAAAAGAAATTCAAATGGTGATTTTCCTTGTAACAATTTGGTAGGGGTTCAGTTTATTAAATATATTGCAGCTAAAATACATTTGCCCCAAAAATTAATTGGTAGATTTGCTTGAAACATTAAGGCCCTAGCTACATTTATTATGTGACGATATTTTATTTCGACCCGCCCATTTTGTTGTGAAGTACCTACACATGTTGTTTGATGCACAATCCCAATTTCTGCAAAACATTCCTTAAGGCAAGTGAACTCTTTTCCATTATCACTTCGAACAACCTCAACATATTTGTTAAATTGGCGTTTAATCATAGCAAAATAATTCTTAATCAGACCAGGCACATCATTTTTGTTTTTCACCAAATAAACCCAAACAAATCGTGAATAATCGTCAACTATGGTCAAGAAATAATTAGCATCGCAAGAAGAGGGAATTTTGTAACTACCCCACAGATCACAATGTATCAACTCAAATGCCACTGAAGCTTTATTGTCACTAATCAAAAACTTTTCACGAACTTGTTTTGCACGCATACATATATCACACACATCAGTCTTATTGTGAAAATCATTAATAAAAGATAACATTTTATCAATACTACTCAAAGGATGCCCCAACCTCAGATGCCAAATTTCTCTAGAGTCTGCCATTCTAGCCTTGAGAGCACAAACTGCTTCCCTTAAACAATATAGCCCTCCACTTTGCTCACCCGCTCATATCAGCATCTTCGATATGCGGTCCCATATAACACAATATTTATTAGTGAAGTGCATAATGTTGTTTGAGTCATTTAACAGTTGTGCAACAGATATGAGGCTGCACTCAATATTTGGAACAAATAAAACATGTTTCAGTTTTAATTTTCTACTAAAGCTCACTGTCCCTTCTTTAGTTGTAACTGTTCTTTCACCATTTGGAAAAATGATGGGACATTGTGTTATCTCTTGCACATCTTTCAGTATCTTAATGTCTCCATTAATGTGATTTTTTGCTCCTGAATCAATAATCAAACAAGTATTATCATTCTTACCATTCAATCAAGATTTTTCAGAGCCTTTCCGTGCTTTCATGTAATTTGCAAAGCCTTCCCAAAACTCATTTGTCATACCGGGGAAAGAAGAGCTTTCAAAAATTCCACCGCTATTTGTTCTATCAGTGGCTGATTCTCCCACAGCCTGTGCCACATATGCCCTTCCTGTTGTGGCTACGATTGTAACCAATGTTTTCGGTGGTAGCTATTTGTTTTCCTTTTGTTGTTCCATGTCCTTGCCCATGTCCTTGTGGTCTCTCACCCCACCATTCTGGATAACCGACAAGCTAAAAGCATGATGATGCTTCATGTCCACTTTTCTTGCAGTGAGTGCACGGCGCCAACGAACCGACATCTCTTTGACCCCCTATCCTCATACTCCAGAGGTATAAACAATGAAGGCCATGGGGTCAGTTCTCTGCTCCTTTTCTTGCACATCACCCTTTATTCCTTCCTCCTGTATTAGAATTGAATAAGCTTTGTTTAATATAGGCAACGGGTCTCTCATCAACAAGCTGATCTGACGGTGTTATAGACTCGATTGAGTCCAGTTAAGAAATCATGAACCTGCCCATCCTCTTTTTTTTTCCAGTTTTGCAGAGATACCACATTTACAACCAGTGCAAGTGCAAGAAGGTAATCTATCATAAACACTCTGTTCGTCCCATAACTTTTTCAATTTCCAAAGTGTACAACAATACTATCATTATCTTGGCGGCAGTTTGAGAGACCAAACCTGATTTGATGAATTTTAGTTACATTTCCTATAGAGAAACGTTGTTGAATGTCGTCCCAAAGAGTTTTCGCCTCCTCCACATATGAGAATGTATAACTCAATTTTGGTTCTATGGTGTTAAAGATCCATGAAAAAATGATGGAATTAATAGTCAACCAATCATCGTATTTGTATGAATCATCTGCTGGCTTCTCGATACTTCCATCAATGAATACAGTTTTCTTCTTGGCTCTTAGCTAACCCCTCACTTTTTGTGCCCATTCATCATAGTTTTCACCTCTCAATTGAACGTGAGTGACAACCAGACCTGGGTGATCACTTGACATCAAAAGATAAGCACCTTTATTCTTTGTTACATTATTTCCTGTTATCTGTTATTTCTAATCTTTGATCTGGCTCTGGTGCCATGTTAAAATCAGAAGATGATTTTCCAGATAACTAATGTGTCTCTTTTTTTTCTGTGTTTTACTTAATGTAACATCATACATATATGCATTTACAAGTGTTGAATTAGCTCCTAATTCCCGGCTGACAGAACCTAAAAGAATCGCCTATTAAAAGAAACTTTTTAATTACAATAATATTTAGTAAATGACTAATTGCCTGAAGTCTGGGATTTGAACTGATCTTCCGCAGAACCTGATTGCTTAATATCTGGGATATGTACTGATTTCTGCCAACATTTTACAATGTACTTGTACAACATTTCCCGACCATGTGAAAAATGGATACTCGAGTTCTTTCTGCCTACTCAGGAAATGGATAATGATTATCCTCAAACCTTGTTGAATTCTCTATGGGCAATAATCAAGGAATGTCTTCCAGATTGGATACTTGCTTCAGGAGAACAATTAGGATAAATGATATCAGTCAAGGTAATAGGTCATAGCTCTCCACCTCACCTTGAAATAGGTCATAGCTCTCCACCTCACCTTGAAGGCTCAGGGTGCACTCTACATTTTAAATTTTTTGAAAATGGTAGTGGTCAAAGCAGCAGCTCATATTATAATAAAGAAGATGCCACAGGGGAAATGTCAGAAACCCAGTAAAGCAGATCCTGACGTGATACATCTTCGTAATGAAAATGGAGTGAAAACATGAGTGAAGCTTTCCAGCCCAGAACATCCGAAGAACACTTGGAAATTAGAGGGAATACCATGGATTATGAGAGAGGTAAGCTAGCTATTTGTTTTAAGGAATAAACTAGAAACATGAATAATGTACTTATTAAATTAATTATTGTGCATAATGTGTACATTTTTTGTACCCGCCTAAAGTAGGAGTTGAGTTTTTTTTTTATATTGGTGGCAGAAGAATCAACTTTTCAAAACACTCCTCGTGCTACGAGTGATGTAGACATTGGATGTGTTGCGAGTAACATAGACATCCAAAATTTTATTATTACTGCATCTCAGCCTTTCATATTCCAAACCATAAAAAACAAAACCTAACAAGAAGAAGAAAGGATGATCTTAGAAATTGAGGGAGATACGTCCGTGCAACTTTGTCATATTTTGTAACCATTTTTTGAATGTGGTACTAAACAGGACAAGCAAATCCTGGAATTAAAAAAGATCTGAGAGAGGTACTACTACAGATGAACTGGTAGAATTATCCAGTGATAAAGACTCAGAATATGATAAGACTAGTGCATTAAAAAGATTAAAGATATATGAAACATCTTTTACTTTGGAGAATATTCGGAAGCATTTTAGAAGACCACAAAAAGATGGAGCAGAGAGCTTCGATGGTATATTTTATTGTACCATGTTTTATCACTTCTATCTATTAGCTTAAATGATTAGCTGCGATCTTTATTTGACATGTTTGATTTTATAGTTAGTCTATCTACATTCAAGCGCAATTATAGACTTGTTGATATAACACGGTGGCAACCTGGAAAAAGGAAATTAATTTATAATGAAATAGGTCTGAGAAATTTTTCTTCAAGCATGCCTCGTGTGCAGGATACCCCTGCTGTTGACAATACAAGCCAAGAATTGAATAATATGGACGTGAAGGTCATGTATAACAGTGTTTCCATAAGGTTTGAAATACCTACTTCATCAGGAATTACTGAACGGGAGAATAATGTGATTGAGAGACTGCCCTTGAATAGAAAAAGTTTCTGTATCAAGTATCAAGACGATGAGGGTGATTGGGTTTTAATTGCATGTGACAAGGATGTCCAAAAATGCTTGAAAATCTCAAGATCATTAAAGAAAACAACAATTAATAATGACAATACTCAAGCTTCAGGAGGAGCTGCGCTTTCCAGCATGACCACAAGAGCTACTAACACACAGCTGAATGATGTCATTAAGCAGTTTATTATTTGGATTTACAATAATGTATATATGGAATGTAATAAACTAGTGACTAATTCTAAAAATAGAAATATAACTAACACGAGTTAGTTAGACTCCAGCTGTGCACACACACGCACACATACCTATATATATGATAGGATAAAAGGATTAGACTAGTAGTAGAGATTAGAGAAATATACACATATTTTTTGTAAAAAGATAACAACCTTCTGTAAGTATAGTCTTGGTTTTTCTGAATCAGTAAAGAATGTATCATTTTCTGTGCTGAATCTTATAGTTTGATTCATCAACTCAGCTTCATTTCATAGAAAGTAACATGGTATCAGAGCTAGCAATCATGATCATGATCTTCATCAACGATTGAACTGCGATTCAGATCTTCATCAACACGTAATTTCGTCATTATTTCATAAGGAATTTACAAATTCAAGGTGTATTCTTGACTAAACTCGTTGATTTCTTCTTTGTTTATGTGATTGATCTACGATATTACTGAAACCCATCTGAATTGAATCTTGCTTCTCTGATCATTTTTTCCTTGTTTCTTTTCTTGTGATCTATTTGTTGATTGACTCGTTGTACTGAAATTTCGTTCATAAAGATTGATCGATCTATAGTTTTTTATTGTTAACAACAAATTTTTCTTTTCTGAAGATTGCGATTAATATCGATCCATCTATCTGTCCGATTTTAGCTCTTGATCTGTTAGAAATCTTGAAAAATGACTACAAGTACTAATACTGGTACTCAATCTACCACACAGTTTAATCACGATCATACAAGCATCTATTACATTCATCCTTCTGATGCTAATACGACACAGCTCGTTTCAGTCAAGTTTAATGGAAATAATTTCAATAATTGGAAACGTTCAATGATGTTGATCTTATCTGCTAATAATAAGCTTAGTTTTGTCAATGGAACGCTTATTGCACCTGATTCTACTTCACTTGACTATAGTGCTTGGGAAAGATGTAATTCTCTGGTAATATCTTGGATTCTATTTAATCTCGATGAAATTATTGCGAGAAGTATATTGTTCCTCAAAACTGCACTATCTATTTGGAAAGATCTGGAAGAAAGATTTGGTAATTCCTCTATTATAGAGTTATTTTCTTTGGAGCAAGAATTGGTAGAAATTTCACAAAGCAACCAGAATGTTTCCGAGTACTATACAATACTTAAAACTGTTTGGGATAACATTGATGATGTGAATCCAATTCCTACATGTGTATGTGAAAAGTGCACTTGTGATCTGGGACAGAAATTTATCAAGAAGCAACAAGAGCAGCATTTATTGTAATTTTTGCTTAAGCTGAATGGCAGGTATAGTGCAGTAAGAGGTCACATAATGATGATGCAGCCATTGCCTACTGTTTCTCAGGCATACAGATTGGTAGCACAAGAAGAGAGCCATAAGGACTTGTCTCAAATCTCTTTGAACACAGACAATATGGCATTTATTGCAGAAAGGAGAAGCTATGGATCTTTTAATTCTCAGAGAACTTTTAGTCCAAATAATGGATCTAATTCTTACAGACCACCTGCTAGTGGTAGTTACAATTTCAGGCCAATATTTTCTCAGAACAATGGAATAAAGAGGCCTCCTAAACCTGGGACCAACTATTTCGGCACACATTGCAAAGTGCAGGGCCACAGTATATACAGATGCTTTCAAATTCATGGTTACCCTCCTGGATTTAAGGGATTCAAAGACAAAAAACAAAATCCAACTGCTGCAACTGTTATTTCTCAAACAGCTGATACTGAACAAGTTTCTCAATTCCAGCCAATGCAGGGCCAATAGAATGACTCCCAGCAAGGAGCTCTTACTGATGAACAATATTCACAACTTTTGGAATTGTTAAACAAACAATTTCCTACTTCAAGCAAAACTGAAGAAAATACTCCTGGACATGCATTGTTAGCAGGTAATATTTATTTAATGAGCATGTCTAAATCTACTTTGATAATTAACAGTGGTGCAACTGACCATATTATGTCCAGATTTGGGATATTTCGTTGATTATACAACTAATTACTGATTCTACTATGAACATTACCATTCCGGATGGCAGTAAGAATCCTGTTTTGCATATGGGCACTGTTAAGATAAATGAAAACATAACTCTGAAAGATGTACTTCATGTCCCAGAGTTTCATTTTCACCTTATTTCAGTTAATAAGCTTTGTAAGGATTTGCCTTGCAAAGTAATATTTTTTGATGATCAATGCTTCCTGCAGGTCCATTCTCAGAAAGGCCATCTGATGCTTCTTGGTAATATGTCCGATGGACTTTACACTGCTTCAGACCAGCTTTGCTCTACTGATCGTTTTGCAAAGGAAACTTGTACTGCTTTTGTATCTCAAAAATCAGATGAAGCTCAATTATGGCACACGAGGCTTGGCCATTTACCTATTTCCCAGCTGAAGATTGTCAAACCAGAATGTACTACTTTGGATCATGATCATTGTCGAATTTGTCCAGAAGCTAGACAATGTCGAATTTTCTCATAGCTCTATCAAAAAAACTGCTGTATTAGAATTACTACATATAGACATCTGGGGTCCTTATAGGACAAAGACACATACCAATTGCAATTTCTTCTTGACTATTGTAGACGAATTTACACGTTATACGTGGGTGCATTTGCTTCGTTACAAATCTGAAGTCTCTGTTGTACTAGAAAATTTTATTACTTATGCTGAAACACAGTTTAAAGCAAAAGTCTTACGTATCCGTTCTGATAATGCACTTGAGCATACTGCTGGAAATATTAAACAATTCTATTTGAAGAAAGGTATTTTTAATCAAACTAATTGCGTTTATACCCCCCAGCAGAACGGGGTAGTAGAACGCAAACACAGTCATCTCTTGGAAACTGCTAGAGCGTTGTTCTTATAGTCACAATTACCTGAAAAATTTTGGAGGGACAGTGTGTTATGTGCAACTTACCTTATTAATCGTATGCCCTTGCAGATCTTAGGTAATGTTACTCCTTACTTTAAATTGTATAGCACTGATCCTTCACTTGATCATTTGCGTAATTTTGGTTGCCTATGCTATGTATCTATATCACATGTTCAGCGCTCAAAATTCCAACCTCGTGCTTCTCCTGCCGTTTTTCATGGGTATCCTGCATCCCAAAAAGGCTGTAAAATTTTAGATCTTGTTACAAACAAAATTCAGGTTTCACGTAATGTAACTTTCCATGATTTACATTTTCCATTTCATTTGTTTTCTTCTCATAATAATACTCCATATTTACGATCTATATTTCTACCATCTGTTACTACATCAACTATAAATTTCGATAATTTTCCTATTAATCATACACCTACAATTTCTATTCCTACATCTGATACTGATAATTCTCCTATTTCACCTGATACTGACAGCATATCTCCTCACAATACTGAACATTCTGTACAATCTGATCCATCATCAATACATTCATCTTCATCTAATAATTCAAATACATCATCAACTTCAACTGCATCATCACCTCCCGTCCTACCCGTTCGTACTTCTACTCGATCTCGAATTCCACCTTCTTACTTGAAGGATTTTCAGTGTCACATCACCACTACTTCATCTCCATCTCATCATTCTAACTTCGTCTCTTCTGACAATTTCCATACCACACATAAGGCCCCTATCTCTCAATTATGCACCATGACTGAATTAACTTCATATAAAGCTGCTACTGCAGATCCTATTTGGGTCGAAGCTATGCAAAAAGAATTACACGATCTTCAATCAAATCATACATGGGATTTAGTCCCACTTCCACCTGGTAAAAAGCCCATAGGCTGCAAATGGGTATACAAAGTTAAACTTAAATCTGATGGTACTTTGGAACGATGTAAGGCCCGTTTAGTCGCCAAAGGGTTCAATCAAAAACTTGGCATTGACTACGAAGAAAAGTTCTCACCAGTCATTAAAATGGTAACAGTTCATTGCCTTATTGCTCTTGCTGCTAGTAAGAAGTTGGATATGTTTCAACTCGATGTTAACAACGCTTTTCTACATGGTGATTTAAAGGAAGAAGTTTATATGACTCCTCCACCTGGTTTAGAAGTCCCTGTTAATCTTGTTTGTAGGCTGACCAAATCATTATACGGCCTTAAACAAGCATCACACGAATGGTTTTCTAAACTGGTACATGAATTTACTACTCAGAATTTTGTCCAATCCAAAAACGATTATAGTCTCTTTATCAAACGAAATGGATCCTTGGTTACCTTTATGGTTGTTTACGTCGATGACGTAACAGGTAATGACTCTGCTTCCATTTCTAACATTAAAGATCATCTTCATCGTGTGTTTAGCATAAAAGATTTGGGTATTCTGCACTATTTTTTGGGGATCGAAGTGGGATATTATGCTAATGGAGCTACTCTTAGTCAGCAGAAATTTACTAAGGAGTTATTACTTGATTGTCCTTATCCTCTACCAAATAAAGCTTCCACTCCTCTTCCACTAAATCTAAAACTTACTGCTGATGACAGTTCTCCGCTCTCTAACCCAGAAATTTATCGTTCTTTAGTAGGCAAATTGAACTATCTCACAAATACTAGGCCAGACTTGAATTACACAGTTCAAGTGCTTAGCTAGTTTATGCAAAGGCCTCATACACCTCATCTCAATGCTCTACTGCATATTCTGACATATGTTTCAACTTCACCCAATCAAGGTATTCTACTTCGAGCTTCTAATACTCTGACTCTCCAGGCTTATTCAGATAGTGATTGGGCAGCTTGTCCTATGTCTCGGAGGTCTGTTACAGGGTACATATTGTTATTTGGTGACTCACCTATCGCGTGGAAGTCAAAGAAACAAGCCACAATTTCACGTTCTTCCGCTGAGTCCGAATACCGAGCAATGGCTTCTGCAGCTGCACAGGTGACTTGGACTGTTCGCTTACTTGAAGAGCTTGGTGTCCATGATTTGAAACCTGTGACTTTGCACTGTGATAACTAATCAGCCATCCATATTGCAAAGAACCCAGTGTTTCATGAGAGAACGAAACACATCGACATTGACTGCCATTTTACTCGAGAAAAAATGATTGAAGGTCTTCTGCAACTTACCTATTTACCAACTCATAATCAACTCGCAGATGCCTTTACCAAAATTCTTCCTTCACCACAGTTTCAACAGTTAATTTCTAAGTTAGGAATGTTTTCAACCCTTCCTAACTTGAGGGGGGCTAATGACAATACTCAAGCTTCAGGAGGAGCTGCGCTTTCCAGCATGACCACAAGAGCTACTAACACACAGCTGAATGATGTCATTAAGGAGTTTATTATTTGGATTTACAATAATGTACATATGGAAAGTAATAGACTAGTGACTAATTCTAAAAATAGAAATATAACTAACACGAGTTAGTTAGACTCCAGCTGCACACACACACGTACCCGTATATATGATAGGATAGAAGGATTAGACTAGTAGTAGAGATTAGAGAAATATACACATATTTTTTTGTAAAAAGATAACCTTCTGTAAGTATTGTTTTGGTTTTTCAGAATCAGTAGAAAGTATCATTTTCTGTGCTGAATCTTATAGTTTGATTCATCAACTCAGCTTCATTTCATAGAAAGTAACAATTAAAATGTTGCTTCACCCGCCTGTAATTTAGAATGCACCTTGAGAAGAGATTACCCCGCTGTTTCTTTGTGTGACTACTCGTTTGCTGGTTTAGATAGCAGTAGCCAGTAGGTATATATTTATATAATTTGAATGCTTTTGTATACAGACCTCGACAATGATCCACATACTACTGTAAGGCTCTGTTTAATGCCATTTTGTCCTTCCACGGCATTTGAGACACAACTACAAACCTTATAAATATTTATTTTCTACCATCAACAATGAAGGACAACTACGACATATAGAAGTAACAAGAGGGAAATTTTTCTGTTTTTTGTTGTCTTGTTTCAGGACCAATAGCTTTTGTTTGCATGCTTAATTTGTGTCTAGTGGTTGGTTAGTGGGATGGTATTGAATTGTTATCTAATGCTAGTATAAAGTAATACCTGGGCTGGGCCCAATTTTGATCATGGATTTAGTTCCACATTTCTACTGCTTTTTCTATAATCTAAGTATTGTACTAAACAGATCAAAATCAAGCTGGACTACAACCGAACTTGATAATTTAATTCATTTTTGTAACATTAAATTTTGAATCGATCAGCTTATTAAAAAATTTGATAATTTCTGCGATTTTTTTAACAATTTATACTCCATTCATAAAATCAGGAATTCGCTTCAGAATATTACGTATTTTAATTTGGCAGGCGGTCCCTGACAACTGTATGCCAACGACGGTTTTTGTAACAAAAGGTCTTGTAGCCGTTGGATGGAATATCCAACGGCTTTGATTTAAAAAATTTTATCCCGTATTGCGGTCTAATATCGCAGTATGACTTACGTGCTACGGTATCATACCGCAGTACGGGTCCTGTTTCCTTATCCCCAGCGGCCTCAATCTTTGCCTCACAATTGAACCACACAGAAGTCTCCCCCAAATTCTCTCCTTTTATGTGGGTAAGCAACAGCAATGTTCACCACTGTAATACTAATTCAGCCATATACAACCACTGTAAAACCCCTAATTCAGTAACCCTAATTCAGGAACCCTAACCCTAATTCGAACAACCCTAACCCTAATTTCAACAAGAATTCGAACAAAATTAAACATATATAACCTTAAATCAATACAAACATGGATATATACATACAAACATACAAAAACACCGAGCTTCCGATCTAAATCAATACAGAAATTGATATATACAAAAACATAAATCATACACCAAGCTGAGTTCTTATTACCTCGCGAACGTGTAGAAATCGCCCTCATCCCGTACTCCTTTGAACGATTAGCTGCTAAAATCGCTTCCAAACCCCTCAAAATCGCCCTCTCTCGCCCTTAATCTGCTTACAACGCCGCTGTTCTTCGTCTTGACTGTTTGGGAGAAATTCAATTTACGCGGTACTGAACTATTATACCGCAGTACGGGCTGGAGGGTATTTTGGTAATTTGGCCATACTGCGGTATTATAGCATTTTACGGGATAATTTTTTTTTAAATCATAGCCGTTGGATCTTCCATCCAACGGTGTTTAAACCTTTTGTTGTAAAACCCGTCCCAGGCATACGTTTGCCAGGGACCGCCCGCCTTTTAATTTAATGAACATATATGTATATTAAAAAGATAATCAATAAAATCGACACATTTTATTTTTTTATAAAAAATTGGACAAATAGTAGAGTGCATAACCTTACCATTAGACCTGGCAATTCGTATAACCGGATCGGATCAATTTCTGATAGGATTCACTTTCGGATTATGATATATTTGGGGATCGTTCGGATCGGATCAGATGTGATTCGGTTCGGGTCTATTTCGGATTAAAATTGGATAAAATTTGGATTAAGATAGGACAAAATTCGGTTCAGATTAAATTCGGTTCGGATATTTTCGGATCATAACTTATTCATATTTTTAATTTGTGAGACCTTGAAAAATACCTTTTTATTATATATAGTATTTTTAATATAATATAACCTACCTTTTCAAAAACTTAAGATTAAATAATTATGTTATCAATAAATATAAATTTGTTATAGGTATGAACTTTGCTTATAAACGTAGAATTTTCTTAACAATTAACGTATATTGACTGTTAACTATGAGTAACACGAATAACTAGACAGAGGGGGGTGAATGGATAGTTTTAAAAACTTGATATAAGTTTTCTGAAATTTGTTTGCTGTTTTGTGTGTGCTGTGTATGCATGCAGAAATGTAAAGGCAAGAACACACAAAGATACTTCAATTCACTTTATACAAGTAAATCGAATACTACAGCTACCAGAATGATGGTTC
>PHNY01000076.1:8730-21485 GCA_003724115.2 Anethum foeniculum
TTACACCCACTTTATATATAAAATATTAACCGGTCCCACCACTTTACCCACTTTTCTTACTTTTTCTCCTTAAATTACACTTTTTCTTAACCTCCGTGCCCAAATAAAATGTATACAAATCATTGGGACGGAGGGAGTAGATATCTAGGAGGAGGCTAACCCCGGATCCTGATTAGTCGTAATTAAATACTCTATCTGTCCCATCAGATTTTTTACGTAGGAAACCATGCACTAGACACGCATTTTAAAACTCTTATAAAATATAGTTCCATAATTTATTTTTAAATTTTTTTTTTATGAATAAAAGTTAAATTATTATATTTTTATACAGAAAAAAAAAATTCCAAAAAAATTATAGAACTATACTTTTTATAAGCCTTAAAATGTGTGTCAAACCCTCCCTCCCCAAGCGTAACGAACCTGCTGGGACGGAGGGAGTATATTTTTTAAAATGCTAAGGGGTCGTTTGGTTCAACTAATTCTGGTATGAGGGATGAGTTTTGTTCATTCCAAACCCATACCTGGTGTTTGGTTGACCTTTTTTATAATCAGATACCCATACCTTAAACCCACCACGAATCAAATTTGATACCTAGGGGGAGGTGGGTTTGAAAGAGGGGTATGATGTATCAAATTAAACTTTATTATTTCGTTTTTATTTATAAAGTTAAATAAATCTTAAAACACATTTCTTAAATATGATATTTTTTTAAATATGAAATAAATTATGCTTATTTTTATTTACTATTAACAAGTATATTTTTTTTAAGAAAAATCATAAGTTAATATTTAATTGTTTAAATTATAGTTTGTCAATTACCTATATTTATTTATATTTTTAAAATTGTATAATAACTTAAACTCAATATATACTATATATTATACTTACAAACAATATAATAACAAAAAATTGTTATTAATTTTATTAAAAGTATAAATTAAATAATAATTATTATATTTAAAAATCACAACTATTATTAATATAAAAACATTTAAACAAAATTTTTACATATAAAAGTTTGATTCAATCTATGACATAAAAAATATTTAAATTAAACAAATTTATTCCAAAACTGAACCAAACACAAGATATCAGGAATGTTTCCTGAAGCCCATACCAGCTTAATCCGATTTCTGATTCGAAACTCATACCGTCTCGCGAACCAAACGACCCCTACGTGGTTTAAATTTTTTTTTTTTTTAAAACAAGTGGTTTAAGGTTTTTAATATATTTTTCAAATGACATTATATCATTTAGTTAATTACAGTGAAATGGACTCCGTTCATTTATATCGATCACTCTAATTAAAAAAATTTATTCTCAATCGTATTTATCATATTATATGAAAAAAATATAAAATTTTGAGAATCAATTTTGAGTATGTAGTATTACTTATATATTTTATGAGTAGTGCTAAGTACCCTAAAAATTAGTCAAAATATTTCACAAATATTGTAACATGCATGTATGCCTGTAACAGTTATTAATTTGTTCACGCGGATATGTACATACGGGTTATTATATTATTATTAGAAAGGTTATCAAATATATGTGAGATAATTTTGAGATAATTTTTAAAAACATAACATTTTCCATATTTTATAGTAATTCTCAATTTAATTGACTAAGTTTTGATAATTTTCGGTACGGTGCCCTATTGCTTTGATTCTGAAATTAGATTAATCCTTATGAGTTCTGTTTTATTGAAGTATGCATAATAAATTATTAAAACTAAAATAATACATTAATAAAATATGAATAATTATAAAATATATGATATGATATTCATATTTTAAATAATGTTTTAGTATGACTTTTTTTCGATTATAAAATATGTATGATTTCAATCAAACTTATCAATTTTATCCTCTAAAAATCAAAATGGACAACCGCAGGGAAAAATAACTATTATTTAAGTGCCCAAAATAAACAAATGAAAAAACCTGTACTTTTCCCAAGGACATGTGTTTGATTTGTATAAGATCAGGGAGGAGCATCTGGTCATTTCGGAATCGGGAGCGTTATTTTCACCAACAATTTATGAATCCTACCTCATTTTTCAAAACCTGCCTCCATATGAATGGGGATTATATTGCTCATCGATCCCCGTCCTGAATGGAAAACAGAAATCTTCATGAGATAATCGAGAATTTTAATATTTTTTTATAAAATAAAAAATATTAGTACATTTTTATACAAAAAATTTAATAAATTACGATACATAAATATGTTTTAAATTTAATATCATATACCAAATAGCAATTTGAATTTAAATGAATCTATAACAAAAGATAATATTAAAATTTATTTTATTAACCATATTCTACTATGAAATTTTAATACAATAAAAAATTCAAACTTTAACAATGTATATTATATTATAATTATTCGTAATAATCTAATTAATGTTTAAATAAATTATTATTTATTTGTATTAAATATGATAATCGGGGACCGGGATCGGGAAACGGGACGAGGATTCCTTAATTCCTGACTTCCCGATCCCAAATTTTCCTAAAAAAATTTCCCAACACCCAACCCTGAATCCGAGAAATTTATCGAATTTCCGACCCAAACTGGACGGGACGGGTGAAGTGCATGACCCTATTTAGGATGCCGATTCTTAAGGAGCATGGCTCAAATTATGTGGTATAAGCGGTTTTTTTTTAACAGCAAATACGTTACACGTATATGAATTGTATCAGAATACAATAACCGTAACAAGGATTCTTTCCGAACAAGAAAGATTATCCTCTAACCGTCGGACATGCAAAGATGACCTCGGAAGTTTAAAAGATAAAACTTTAATGTCAGAATATAAAACTCAGTCTTCAAAAAAACACCAACTCAACCATAAGGCACGGAGATACAATGAGATAAGAACCTACAAAACAACAAAAAACATTATATCAAATAAAACATATGATATAAAGAATTAAAAAGTAAAGTACATATGATATAAAGAATTAATAAGTAAAGTCTAACCAAAGGAACCTTTGGTTAGATACTAATTTTGCTAGATTATACTAATAATAGAACAATAATAAAATTATAAGAATACTAATAATACAATTACCGATGTATAACATTTTGGTATACATCAACGTATAACATTTTGGATACTCCAACAATCATCAATACACCATTAAACCGGAATTAAAGTACATTAAACGACCTAAATAAAATTCAATATAGGCACAATTAAACCAAAATTAAAGTACATTAAAAGCTCATAAATCACAATTAATTATGACGAACCAAGAGTTGAAAGAGGTTTAATTGTATTTTACGGAAGTCAAAATAATAACTAACAAAAAAGAAAATTAAAGAACTCAAACTTCATTTACTAAGAAATATCCTCAATATCTTGTCATTATATTACTCTATCATATAAAAACTCAATTACAAATAATAAGTCTAAGCCTAAAATCTTGCTAATCAAGCAGTTTCTAGTGAAAAGAAAGAATGTGCATACGAATAAGATGGAAGCACAAAATTAAATGAAAATTAGTTCAAACAAACTAAATTCATGATTAGCGGGAAACAATATTTCAAACACCCATGAACTATGCAACAATGTTAAAACTAATAAGCAGGCTAATTACTAATCATAACAAATCTTTTAGAACCTATATATCTCTAGATACTAACAAATTAACATATGTTAAAATCAATCACTAATTTATAATAACAATAGAAAAGCGCAACTTGCAAATCAGGTTTAAGAGTATTGATCTACAATTTTTATATTATACTTTCTCATGAAAGCCCACAAAAAAGATATCGTCATAATTATCCATGCAAAAACCTCCGAAATCAAATGGCAACGTGGATATCAAAATTAAACTGAACAAAATTTTAACAAATTTATAAATCAACCAAAGACCTGCAAATTTAAGAGATTAAGTGAACTGGTGATCGTGTTGGGCTATTAACACTATCATGGGCCACATTACTGAAGAACAGACAATCCACACTCCATATATGTTATGGGTTTCCTCATTTATGCTAACAGTCGTACAGCCCAAAATAAACATTCACATACCAACAGTAATGGCTACATTGACAGAATATATCCCTAGTAATTGCATTGCTACTTTATGACAGTCATCCAGCCTAGAATTTAACTGGTTATTATTGACATATTATAAATATTGAGAGCCCAATACTCGATATTGACAATTTATTATTAAAATGAACTGTTACTTGAATAGATGTAAACGTTTTCACATATTAATTTCTGGTTTTATTCTCCATCCCCTTACAAATGTTGAGGGTACGAATAATATTTATCCAATGTCTTACGCTTTGTAATGTGTAATATCAAATAGTAAGTCTTATTAGAGTTAATAGTGACTAATTAGGCTGTTATATAAAGAACGTACCAGAGTTTTGGTCGCTAAGATAGATTCAGAACCTCTACACCTCTGAGATACGTATAGAGGCGAATCAAGTCGGGAAAGATGAAGTTCAACAATCGGTATTCATATTTACCGTCACGAAATTAGGTATACTTCCATGTTAAAATTTGTTTTATTTCAAAAGAGTAATACTACATAACTTGAAAATTATCTCAAATGACACTTGTAATTTTTCTTATTTATAAGTTTTATATTAACACGGGGAGTTCTTTTATTTATAGAATAGCAGTCAATCACAAAATAATTAAATCAAGGTTCAATAGCCGTTTCAGGAAAGCTTTTCGGACTTTAATACTTCTCGTTTGAAAACTACACCATCCTCAGCGAAATAAATAGTATAATACAAAAAGGTGCAAGGGTTGGATGAATTTAAAAATGAATGCAGTTCGAAAGAGGTTCTGCCAACTGGGCACTATATTTAAGATGAAACCATAAACCATAAGGCATTTATGGTTTTATGCTTAGCCGCATAGCAAGGATGAAACCAAGGCAAAGGTGCACAGCACAGGGGGACCGAAAGAAAAAACATAGAGCGGACCAGAACAAGCAAGAAACACAGAAACATGCCTCATCTTTCAGTGGTGGGTTAAGTAGTAATATTAACTACCATGTGACATTGTTAATGGTAGGTCTACAAGTGTGGATAGCTATCTCTATACTACATCCATGTTTTCTTAGAAAAAAAAAATCACTGGTCCACATAAATATGATAACCATGTTTTCTTAGAAAAAAAATCACTGGTCCACATAAATATGATAATCGAATATTTAAAAATCAAATAATTTATCAGTAATTTAGTAAATCAGTCAGATATTTTTAATCAATTTATCAGTGATTTATCGGCAATTTTTAAAAACTGACCAATTTCTGTATCAATAACTTAGGTGCATTTTTCACAATTAAATTTGATTAAGATTCCGAAAATTAAAAGACCGAACCTGAACAGAATTTTGGTCATTAGGTTAGAATCCATTGGATTGATTTTGATTACTGCAACTTAAACTAAAGGGCAGGCCCTGTGTGTATGTGTATGTGTATGTGTATGCATGTACACACACTAGCTATCAATCATTTCTTCATTAACAAAACAGTCCCGCCCACCCAAACCTAATCCTTTGAATATACCCATCAATCATTTGTATGCAAGTATTGTCCCATATAATCCATCGAATCTATTAGATGATTACATAAATATATGTAAAGAACACCATCACCACTCAACAGAAACAAGCATGATAGTATTTGATACTTCATCATATATATTTTCCTCACGTTACTTTCATACAATGGGAAATCTATCAGCTTTGTCATTAAAATAATAACAAGTTGCTAGCAGTAAGCAACTTCAGTTACTACTTATTGGTGTTAACTTAATTTATAAAATACCAACCACATAATGCCCCTAATCGGAGGCGATGATCATATACCTACTTGCCTACTTGTTTGGTCCCATGCATGCATGCACTTCTAACACTCTTAAGCTTAGTGAGTATACTCCCTCCGTCCCAACCAATTGTATACGTGCACTGTTTGCACGCATTTCGAGGCTCCTATAAAGTGTAGTTCCGTAATTTTTTTAAAATTTTTTTTTTCTGAATAAAAATTTAGACATTAAATTTTTATTCAGAAAAAAAAAAATTTAAAAAAAATTATGGAACTATACTTTAAAGAAGTCTTAAAAAACGTGCCAAAAAGTAACGTAGAGAATTGAATGGGAGAGGGAGTATAATTTTTGAAAAGTACTTTTGGAGATACCAACTCTCCTGGGGTGACAAATACATGACAAGCTTTATAATTTTTGAAAAGTAGTTTTGGAGATACCAATAATAAGTTAATTTGTCAAACAGAGGCCAACTCTCCTGTGGTGACAAATACACGACAAGCTTTATAATATAGATTACTTTAGGTAGGCCAGAATTTATAAAAGAATTGAGTTTTGTGGTTCTATAATCTATACCAGAGAATATGAGAAATGATTGTATGAACTGTGAAGCACTGCTCTTTTGAGGAGGGGCCCCAAAGAAGAGTTAGCTATTTGAGAAAGTGAGGGTACTACTTTCGTTGGAGCAAATCTTAGTTTGTACCATGCGCTAAGAGCCGCAGCGGTATCATCCTCGCTCCCTATGCGGTGAGTTCAAGAGTTCGAATCTTGACGATTACTTGTCAAAATAGCATTATTATAGCCATAAGCCATCCTACAATTAGCAAGCTCGTGGATTGACATTGACCTAAGCGATTTGGAGTTGCTGGTGTGAAAAGCAGACAATGACATAAAGATACTGCTATGCTAACGTAGGAATATTTGAACCCTCAAAGCTACAAAGAGATACAAATAATTTTTCGGTTTTTCTGCCATGTGCCCATGAACACACAATAAGCGCGAAAACTTATAAATTTGGGCCAATTTCATTGGTAAAAATTTTGTGAATGCAGAGGGGTCCACCACTATCTAAAGAAGGAACCAATTAAAATAGCTTAAAATTATGAATTTCCGCGCTTATTGTGTGCCCAGAGGCACACGGTAGAAAATTCGATAACTTTTTTGTTTGCAAGGCAAATGACACAAACTCCAAAATACACCAGCCAAAACCCAGCTGTAGAACACAAATAGCTCTATCTTAACAAGGATTGAAATGGGTCAATTCGTTATGGCTTGCCATTTCGTTCATAGGGGGCTTCCATCACCTCAAGACAAGAAAAGTAGCACAAGCTTCAAACTAAATAAATTAGTCTTCTAAAAAAAAATATTTTCGGTGCAATTTTTTAATTACCAGAGCAATTTGTACCAGAATTATGTGTTCCATGTTTATCAATGAAGGAAAACATAGTTCAACTTTTTTTTTGTTAATTAATTACTCACACACGCCAGGAGTCGAACTCTTGACCTTCTACAAGGGGGGCAAGAGCTCAACTACTGCACCAACCCTTTGTTGGCAACGTATGCTTGGAAATGACATTTCCCTTGTATAATTATTTAGTTATGCAGAATAATAGAACCACTTATCACATGTTTATGTTGACAAAAATGCAGTCATGCACTACAGACTTTGTAGTACAAAGATATACTAGTTATTATTCATAAACAATAAAAAATAAACAAGCTGACAAGAACAAAAGAACAAAGTACAGACTCTTCCATGGAACATTTGTAGTTTAATCTAACATAATCTGAGAACCATATCCAAATTTTCTGGCATGAAAGGTATATTAAGATAATAAACAGCTGGTATGCAGTTTGTTTACTTGACTTAACAAGTCAGCAATAAGAAATCAGGATTACCGGCACCAAATCTGCAATGATAATTTTATAGTTTAATGATGTTTTATATATTGATGATGGGGATATGATGGACAAAATAGTAGACGTGTGGGTAACCTACTGTTCTTCTATACTTATATAGATACATTAATGGTATAATATTAGTTCCTTCAGTAAACAACTACTAGCTGATACATCTCCACAGCTGGCTGGTGACCACACTTCATACTCATCTACCAAGCAAAAACAAATTGATGTCCACCACCCCCATTATTGTTAGATGAATACGCCCATGGAATATATAAGAGCATTTTTGATAGGGAAGACGGGTATCAAAATTTATGTGACGTGACACTTTTAGGTGCGCCAAGAGAAGTTGCAATTTTTGGCATCCTGGACTCCCCCTCTAGATGTTTAAAATACAAATTCTTGCATCAAAAATATATATCATCCATACCTATTCAGCCATACATAATTTTTTTTTTAAGAGTTGAAGTTAAAGTTTATATTTTTATTCTAGAAAAAGAAATTTTGAAAGATAATTTATAAAAATCTCTTTTTTATTCACCTCAAAATACGTTAAAAAAAATCAAACGAACAAGTATTTTGAGACCGAAGGAGTATTATATATAGTATGTTGACATTGTTTGGCACCCCGTGGAGTGTTTACAGCAACCGGGACAAATAGACAAATAGTGGGAGTCTTGTAACTAGAAGCAATAGCCCTAAGCATTTTATTATTGCCCACAGGGGCCTGGTTGACTTACTTAACTACACGTAAAGCCAATGTGACCACAACATTTGGCACTGATGTTGGTGTTAATTGACTAATTATACAGATAATATGACAAAAAGACAACTGTCTTCGCCATCTAAAATTTGTAGGTCCAGAAAGCATGCCGCCATAGTACTGAATAGATACCTAAGGATTCAAAATATGGACCATTCCCGCACATTAATTTCAGAACATTTTAGAGCCTAGAGGACATGGTCATACAATATTCTCAATCCAGGCATAATGACCATGATCTAGAATTCAGATGAGTTCAACAACAATATAGATATAGGGAAATTCGCACTTACGGGGTAACTTTTATCTATTTGCATCTCTAGATTACCAAAAGAAACACTGTCCACACTACAAGTAGCAACACCCTAAAAAAGTAAAAGCAAAATGTAGACAAACAACACCACAGAAAAAAAAAAAAAAAAAAAAGAAGTACGAAGAAAGAATGAACAAACCAAACCTCTGACTGACAATAAATCAATAAGACTTCTACTTCTTAGTTCTTTAATTACTCAATCAGTTTCACCGTCCATCGATCGAGGTAAATGAATCTGCAAATCCTGTAGGCCTGGTTGGGATGCTTGTTTGGGTATTGTCACTGCTACCAATAAGAGACACAGAAGAAGAATCAACACCGCTAATTCCTTCGAGAGCCTGCCATTTTTTAACGGCCTGCGGCAATGTCATATCAAGATCGATTCCATATATGTCATCAGGATCAGGGTCTGCTGGTTTCCAGAGCTCAGCGAGTGATGAAAGAACATTGACTGCATGGCCCATATCAGGCCTTTGGTGGGGTTCTCTTGCACAGCAGTGACCAGCCAACTCTGCGATTGTGCTTATACTGGCAAGGGATTCCTCATCAAGATCAATTGTTGGATCAATGGCCTTTCGAAATGTGTCCTTGTTGATGTGCATTCTGCGGAACCATGGGACAAGGTGTACACTCTCCTCCTGTTGGGTTTCATCTAGTGCTTTTCTTCCAGTGATAAGCTCCATCAGAATCACTCCGAAGCTGAATACATCAATCTTTGTAGTTACCCGACCCGTCACTGTGAGTAACAATTTTAATCTTTGTGTTAAAAGCGAAAATAAACTACTTGGAGCAAATCATCAATAATTATGGGTAAAACAAGATGGAGTAGAAAGTAAAGGGGAGGATGTGAGAGTAACCGAAGGACAAAATTCTAAATGCAAAAGATAAAGAGTTATGAAATATTTCACAATGCTTGAAACAAATCAAGTCCAGTGATATTTTAATGACAGCAAAAGACTGAAGGAGAATTTTGAGGATGATTACTATAAAAATCAAACATACATATACATATATACTAGCAAAATAGTCTTAAAATGATTACAAACCATAATAGCAAGCACTAAGATGAGGATACCTGCATACTCTGGAGCCAGATATCCAAAAGTTCCAGCCAATCTAGTCACTAGTGAAGCTTTTCCATCTGGAGCCAGACGAACAAGTCCAAAATCTGCAACTTTAGCTCGCATGTCATCTCCAAGGAGAATATTAGAGGGTTTAAGATCTCTATGTATAAAACTTTGTTGAGCCAGACCATGTAGATATTCAACACCTCTGGCGACATCCAAAGCAATAATCAGCCTCTTTGTCCATTCAAGAGGTTTCAGACCTTCATCCTTCCACTTAAAGAGATGTGTACTAAGTGTACCTTGGGGCATGTATTCAAAGATAAGCAGCCTCTCATTTCCATCTAAGCAATATCCTAGAAGCGCAACTAAATGTCTATGTCGAACTTTGGTAAGAACAGCAATCTCAGACTTAAACTCATCCAAACCCTTCTCACTCATCACTCCAGACTCCATTCGCTTGACCGCAATCTTGGTCCCATCATGCAACTCACCTTTGTAGACAGTTCCAAAACCACCTTTCCCTAATATATTGCTTTGGCTGAAATTGTTAGTAACATTTCTCAAAACTTGAATGGAAATGACCATGTTTCCAGCTTCCACAATATGCATGTCACTAGGTCCGCTACTTCTAAGACTTAAAGTTTCACTTGTGGCCCCACCGTCAATACTCGAGCCAGTGACTGTGATCTTCACAGCATCATTATCTGATCCTGAAAACCGGGGATGAATTACCATTGTATTGGGTGACTGCCCTCTACCTGAACGTTTACGCTTGGCTCTGTAGAGACAGAAAACAACCAATCCTGCACCAAGAATTGCACAAGCACCAACAACAGCACCCACAACAACCCCAGTTGAAGATTTTTTACCACCGTTTCGAGGAACACCGCCTGGTGAACCATCATCGGCAGGGGTGGGACCAGGGCCAGTATCCTTCCCCATATTAACATTACCACCAGTTTTTATAATCACGCCAGTCTTAAAAGACGGTATTTGACCATGAAGCTGATTGTTCGTAACATCTATTAGATTTAGATTAACCAAACTTGTTAGCTCATCCGGAATAACACCTACAAGATTATTATTTGAAAGAATCAACTTCTCCAATGAAGTAATAGCTGCAAATTTTGGAGAAATATTACCCGTCAGACCCATTTTCTGGAAATTAACAATTGTAATGTTCCCACCACTATTACAAGTAATCCCCAACCACGGCGTGCAAGGGTCGTTTCCTTTCCAATTATCTGCAAACCCACTCGGATAACCATTAGCTTCAGCAACAGCAAGCAACTGATTTACACGCGAATCACAAGCAACACCCGGATCATTCAAACAAAACCTATTAGTATTATCTCTCATATCAACAGCAACCGAGGACCTAAACTTAGGTGTTGGACCCTGTAACATATTATTAGTCAAATTCACTTGAGTAAGTGACACAAGATCAACCAAAGACTGTGGAACCGGACCCGTAAAACCATTATCCCTCAAAGACAAATCTTTCAACTGTCTAAACCCCGAAAAATCAGGCAAAGGACCCGAAAAAGAATTCGAATGCAACCAAACTTGAGTCAACTCTGTCATCTTCTGTAAAACATCTATAGTTCCATTCAATTTAGACACACTTTTCTGTCCATTCAACCAAAGTACTTGCAACGAAGACCCCGAAAAATTAACAGGCAAACCACCCTCCAAATTATTAAAAGCAAGTTCCAATCTTGTCAAACCAGCAAAAGTATCACTACTAAAAAACTCAGGAATTTTACCACTAACACTAGCATTAGTTGCTGCAAAACTCTGAAGAGTACTAGCAGATACAAGACTATCAGGAATTTCCCAAGCATTAAAAGCATTATACCCCAAATCAACAACTTGTAAAGAAGACATACCATTAAAAAAATCTTGAGGTAAAGATTCAAACTTGTTATCATGTAATAAAAGAGTTTGAAGTGAACTTAACCCTGATAAACTTGGTAAATCCCCAGTGAGTTCATTGTACTGTAACTCGAGCACTTGTAAAGAACCAAGCTTGTTCATATTCTTTGGCAAAGACCCTTTGAGTTTCATTGACCCGAGTTGGATCCGAGTGACCCGTTTGTCTTGAGAACACTTTACTTTGCTCCAGTTACATGGGTCAGAGTCAGTCCAACCAGGAGGGTCTAAAGCTAGTTTTAAAGCTTGCATTACAGAAGCATCATCATCTTGACAGTGAGAGTGAAGAAAAAAGAGAAAAAACAAGAGGGCAAAAAAGCCCATTGAAGAGCTCTTCATGTTCTTGAAAATTTGGGAGAGATGAATTTGTGAGGGGGTTTAAGAGATGGGCATTTGATGGGGTTTCAAGAAACTGGGAGAGATGAAAAGGGTATGTTTTAGTTTTGGAAGTAACTGATGAAAAGGCTGTGATTGTGGGAGAGATTTTATGAGAGAGAGTAGAGAGGGAAGGTAAAGGCGTGGGTTTCCATAAAAGATGGAGAGAGAGGGAAGATGATGGGGGAGACTAAACTGTACCAGTAGGAATGTGTGTTTATATATGTATGTATATTTTATATTTTCAGCATGTTTTGAGACAGTTGTAAATTTGTACCACGAGATTAACAAATTAAGGGAAAATTATGAGACAAACGGTGATGTGGGTATGTATGTATATGGTGTAAATTTGTATGCATGTATGGTATGTTTATTTTTAGCATGTTCTGATACAGTTGTGAATTTCAAGAGAGCAAAATTAGGGAGGAATGTGGTGTTTTTATGTTAAGTTTTGTGGGAAGATGAAGGAAATATATAGGGTCCGTTTGGCAAAACTGCTTTCTACTTATAAGTAACTTATTTTTTTTTAAAATTTCATATTTTTTAATTTTTTTTCAAATATAAATATTTATTATAAGAATTAAAAATCAGATCTT
>PHNY01000106.1:2617-15202 GCA_003724115.2 Anethum foeniculum
CAGTTTATCCAACTGTTTTCCAGGTGAGCTTCCAGTGTCCTTGCTCCGTCAGGACACTTAAAACCTAGTTAATCCTCCATTAAAGGTAATTATCCAATAAATCATGCACATATCCAGTAATTAGGAGTTATCACCACGTTTATAGTGGTAGAAATCCATTAGGAAACCGTTTCCTTAAGATAGAGTCCACCCTCCTTAATTCTAGGAGGTACAGTCCATGTTAAACACTGACTCCTCTGGAAGAGGTACGCATGTACACCTGCACCAGTACCTCACCAACCCGACCAGTTGCCACAGTGCTTGCAGCACCTCATCTGCCTAACTAAGGCTTCACCTAAGGGCCAATAGCACCTGCTACGACCACATCACAACCAGCTGATCCTATTCCAACGAGCCTCAACTACCTATGAGGACCTAAACCTTTCTTTAGCCACCTTCCAGCTATCCATCTCCTAAGCCCAAACTATACCTAGACTGCTCCCTATCCATACCAATTAAGCCCAATCTCCCTATGGGCCTTAAATCGAGCCCATGTGAGATTTTGGGCACAACAACTACCCCCCGGTTCCTTACAGAATAAAATGCAAAAGGAACAAAGATGACTACCTAGCCCGAAATATCCCCTAACTTAGGAGCTCTAGCTCCACCAGTAAACCTTCCCATTCATTTACAGACTTTTGTAGATTAACAAAACAAGGCCTTTATCCCCATAATCTTATGAACCGTACCTCACCACAACCCCATCATATTCAACAAAAGAAAAGTTGCCTTGGGGAAGGTTCAGCTGCTAAATATATCCAACATACCTACAAGAGTTTAACCATAAATTAATCTACCAAAAAACATGAATTTTTAATCCAAAAAGAATTATACTTCTAATTTCAAAATAATTTAAACCACCGTGTGACTCTCACACGCTGCCACGTACCAATCTCCTCGACGCACACGTACTAATTCACCCCTCCTACTCCTTTCCTTCTTCCAAAAACACGCTGCCACGTGTCCATGCCCCTTCATTTCTCTGCGCCTATTTATACACGCAACCCTTCATGCCTTTGTTCCTCTTCATTGTCACTCTCCAGATACTCCCATATATTCACTATCTCTCATCACTCGAAGGGTTTAAGCTCCAAGGCGACGACCTCCCCGACGATTCTACCTTCTCCGACCGCTTTCTCCTTCCGATTTAAACCAAGGTATGCCCTACCCATCCTAATACTTCCATATAAATCTTGCATGCGCCTCTTTTGCTCCGTTTGTTGCTTGTGTACTGTTATGCCCATATACCCATGTCCATTCTTCCATGATTTAATTAATAAATTGTATGTAAGAGACCTTGCCTATTGGCTGTTTGTTATGATTTTGCTAACTCTAGCTTATATGGATTGTGTTGTGTGTGCAAAGAACCTTTGAACTACTCTTTGTCTATTTGTATCCCGGTAGCATTGATGTACATAATTCATGTTTGCATACACACACCTACTTTATTGTTTATTTGAATCCCTAATTCTTATGCATAAGTAGCTATTCGTCTGTCCCAAGGTTACCCCTATGCAATTCACGTTTACCCAAAACTCAGACCGTCCTTGAGATGCCTTGTAATTCCTATTTTCCTTAACAATAGATACGTTTATGGTACCTGCTATGCACATCCCCATTCTATGTGAGCCTCTCATTCAGAGGCCTACCTCCAGCTATATAAGCTCGTTCACCGAACCTTACGTGTTTGATTAATTGTCCCTTAATTTATTTGTTTTTACTATCGTTAAGTAGGTCAAAATAAGATCGCTACCACCCCCCGAGAACCTTACCTCAGGTTCTCTCTTACATTCGTACCTTACCCTTTTCCTTCCCCCAGGATCTATGTGCAGTCTGCTTACTCTGCTTTGCACTTTTGCAGATGTCGAGCGGAGCCATAACTGCCAGTTCCCACCAATCCACTGCAAAAGGAACCCCCTTAACAGTTAACCTCTCTGACATCAGCTCCATTCCCACCAAATCTCCTCCAACCATCAGCACTCGAACCCGTTCCAAAGTTAGGGCATCAAGACCAGAATTATCTCCAACCCGAAGTGACCATGATGCCAAGACCACTACCTTAAACTGGACTACCTCCGAGGAGGAACTTAACCCCGAAGCCTCCCAGTCCGAAGCCCAAACCAACTCTACTAATCCTTCAACTCCCAGCAACGAAGCAAAATAAGATGTAACGATGAGGTGAGCTCCTCGTCCATTCAAGAACCTCCACTGACATGTGAAAACATGGATACCTCCATGAACGGAGTGAAGCTAGCCAACCTCCTGTGAACTCGGATGCCACATTGTAATCCCAGCACGAGGGGAACGATGTCACAGATTTGACAACTTCGGTCCTGAATAAGCCATCCCAGCTGCAGTCCTGTCTGCTCAGCATTTCAAAATGGGCTTATCCATGCCACTCCATCCCTTTATTACCCAGATTCTAAACCGATACGAGCTTGCCCCTTTTCAGCTTACCCCCAACTCATATAGGATGGCCATTGGGATGTATGTCCTTTACCATAAGGAATTCCAAACTAAGCTCTCTGCCCGTGAACTAGGCTACTTCTACTAACTGAAACAGACTGGGAAGAATTCCGGGAGCTTTTACCTAGCCGCATGGAACGTTCATGGCAGCAAGTGCCTAAGAGGGAATAAAATGGGAATGTCAGGTTGGCAGCAGCATTTTCTGTACTGCTACGGATGCCCTGAGTACAAGAAAGACTTCAACACCTCCCCTAGTAAGTGTACAAAATGTTTTAATCTTTATTCATATTAAGTTCCTCCTGTTATGAGGTATAGATCCTTATGGGTACATTCATCCTATAGATATGCCTCCCATGACTAACCTGCAAGGCCAAGAATTAAAGCGTGCTAGAAAAGTACTGAAGTTATCTACAAAGCTAGGAGATGGTTCTAGCTTATTGTCAAAGGAAAATTTAGTCGAGTGTGGGTTCATCTCGGGGAAAGGTTCAGCTAGCGGAGCTGAATCTTCTCACCAATTAGGTTTAATCTCACGTTGCTATCCATATCCTTTTTGTCACCTTAATTCTCTTATATGTGTCATAAACATAAAAATGTGTTATTATATTTCCTTCCATAACTTTATTAATGCATCCTATATTGTTTCAACCACTGCAGGAATGGCTTCTGGTGTACCGTCCTTTATTAAGCAATCCGTCAAATTTGAGGATATATGCAGTGACGAAGAAGATGTGGGACCAATCAATGCTACTCCTATTTCCAGAATTCCTCCAACAACATCAGTCCAGGAAAAATCTACCTCCTTATCCAAGCGCAAGCTTCCCTCCGCCACCCCTCATCCGCCTAGGTCTTCAGCTTCTCGCTTGCCAAAGAGGTCTAAGAGCAGCCATGTCCGTGAAGAAGGTGGTTCGTCCTCAAAGCTTCAGCTGTTTACTAAGATGATCAAAAACCAAATCCCTGAAGAAACCCTTGCTCAATGGGATAAGGTGAAGATGATTGAGGCTGCTTCTGCTGTTACCTTGGCGAATGCCCAAAGTCTGTTCTTTTATCTAAAATACGGCGAGCAGATCATTGAAGCTGCAAGAGGTGACCAGAGACTGGTTGAGGAGGTATGTCAGCTAAAAGCTACCTTGAAGGCCCGTGACGACGAACGAAAGAGAGCAGCTGAAGCCCTTCAAAAAATAAGAAATTCTGAATCCAAACTGGAGAAAGAGAGGGATCAGCTCAGCCATGCTGTGGCAATTCTGGACAAGGAGAAGGAAGAATATGCCATCATTGCTGCCAGGAAAATCCATGAGCTCGAACTGACGATTACCAACCTCCAAGCTGCCACCAAGACCAATAAGACGATGCTCCTATAGGCTTAAAAAGCCAAGTATGAGGCTGGGTACAAAAATGGATCAGCGACTATATGAAGTCCACCATCGAAGCATTCCCAGATCTTGACTGGTCACGCCTTGGCGCTGATGCAATAAAGATGGCAGAAGAGATCCGTAAGGAGAAAGCTGTGATGGTTCCACCAGCCACCGATGAACCAGGGAAGCTGATCACTGACGCTGAGGTTCCCGCCATAAAAGATGGCGTTGAGGTATAGCCTGAGAACCTTCATGGTGCCGAGCCTTCTCCTACTCCAACCCCAAACTCAGAGGATGTTCCTACTAAAACCCCTTCCCCATGACAACATTTTATGCATTTTAATTTCTAATTCCAAGAACTCGCTGGTGCTTGCACCAAAATTTTAAGTACTTTTCGGATGAGGGTGTGGGCACCTCAGAATGCCTCACAAGTTATTTTAACAACCTTTTTATCTCAGTACTTTACATTTTATTCTATTCATTTTCTTATGTTTCTAGAATGTAGACATTATGTATGCGCTATTATATTATCCTCACCCTAGATACTACTCCTTGACTTTACCTGGACCGTAGGTGATTCAGGGTGCCCTAGGTGTATCTCTACTCCATACGACCCTATCTTAATGGATACACAGAATCTCAACCTGCTCTATCCAGGACATCTACACCCTAGCTCATGCAGACAGAAGACCCTTAACAAAGATTTTTAAGTGACTCCTAGAATACATTTTACCTTTACCTTAAAGATGCAATTAAATCTCTGCCTAAACAAACTTTGTAATATTGAATTTAAATTGGTAATGATATATGCACTACCCATCCACTTAGACCACTGACATATACACGTACCTTTATCTAAAATTTCAACATACCACCTAAGTGACCTGAAACCTTAGTTAGCTTACTCATTATTACTAACAAAGGTTATTTATATTATTATATATGCAATCGTAGCTCAACATAACCTTCATAACTCAAACAAAATACGACATAGTTTAACAAAATTACCGTTGCTAAGGACAATGTAAAATGTAAGGTGATAGGGTTACCTTTATTCCTCACAGTCCCATGCCTACCTATTCCTACCATTTCCCAAGGTTCATACCCGAACCTTAATTTAAATCCTTGTAAATTTTCCATTCCTTTTTGTGCAAGGTCCTTACACCCCATACCAATCCAATCCTACCAGGTACTTGTGCAAGACTTCACATGAGCTACACTCACTCAGTTTTCCTGAGGTCGACATGTACCTGCGGAAAGGGCATCAAACTCCTGTACCGCCCCAGCTAAAGAGGTTCACATACCCATGCGAACCTTACCATCCATGGTTCATACTCCTGTAAGAACCTTTTGCCTAGAGTTGTATACCTATACAGACTCTGTAAGTACATTCATATATTTATGTTTTCTTGCATAAGTGTAAGTCTCACAACCTAAAGGGATTCACATGGACCAACCGAGAACCTCATCATCTTAAAGGCTTCACGTGGGTTAATTATTGGGATCCATCCCAAAACTATGTATAATCCATACATACTTGGTATACCATCCATGATGTATGTTCCCACACACGCCTCATATATAATCCTTATGCGATTCCATACCCGGGTACACAATTCTTTGAGTACCTCCAATATTATCCAAGTATTATTCTATTTTAAGATATGCAATTCATTCCATATATTTATGCATTTACCATACATAAGAACCATTTCCAGGTACGCGTACCCACACGTACTTCCATATCCTTTACCGAAGGTTTATAAACCCATACCCACCTTTTATCCATTACAACCATACATGTCCATAAATCACATTATCATAAACATATGCATTCAAATTTTCCAAACTTCTTTTAAAAAGCCACTATATAGTGTTAGCACCATGTACCTACTACCCCCTAGTTCTTTATCCTTAAGAAATTTAGGTGAAGAACTAAGGCAACACTTCCCAGACATCCAATGTTCAAACATTTAACCCAGATTCAAAAGAAATTAAACATGATCCAGACATGTGAAGTAAACTTCATTTTCTTTTTATTCAATGAAATTGCAAAAAGAATCCTATCTGTGAGGTGTACATGCACTACCCCCCGAGTCTACGTACTTAAACCTGAACCTATCTTGGTAGCTTTAACTAGTAAGCCACCTTTATTCTCCTAAACCTGAAAGAGGTCTAATATTACAAAAAGAATTTACTGATAATACCTTTTAATATGCTCAGCATTCCAAGCTCGAGGAACCAGCTTCCCATCCATATGAGTAAAATGATACGTTCCTTCCCACAGAACCGTTTTGATGATGTACGGTCCTTCCTAATTCGTCCAAAAAATACCATGTCCTGGGGTTCTCATGTTTGGCATCCTCCTCCTCAATACCAAGTCTTTCACTCTTAAAAGTCGAGCACGAACTTTTCTATCAAAGTATTTTCTGGTCCTTTGCTGGTATGCCGCCAGCTTCAGCTGCAAATTTACACGTACCTCCTCTACCAGGTCCCGGTACAACCGATGATTAAGTTCATTATTATTAGGATCATAATTCTCCCTTCTAAAAAATCCTGCCCCAATTTCCACGGGCACCATTGCCTCACACCCGTAAGTTAAGGTAAACGGGGATTCTCCAGTGGTCGTCCGCGGAGTAGTGTTGTAGGACCATAATACCCTAGGGAGCTCCTCAGGCCAGTTTCCTTTACTCTCTTCTAGCTTGGCCTTCAATGTGTGCTTTATGATCTTATTAACAGCCTTTATTTATCCGTTACTTTGGGGGTGACACAGCCGAGAAACCCTTTTGAATGTGAAGGTCTTCACATTACTTCCTCATTTTTTTGCTATCAAATTGTTTCCTATTGTTAGAAATTAGCTTGTATGGCATGCCAAATCTGCATACTATAGCCCTGAAAACAACTCCTTCAGCTTCACTGTAGTAATAGTAGCTAGAGGTTCAGCTTCCGCCCATTTGGTAAAATAATCCACCGCGACTACCGCATACTTAACTCCACCTCTTCCTTTTGGGAATTCTCCAATCAAATCAATCCCCCACATAGCAAATGGCCAAGGGCTAGTGAGAGGTTTCAGTGGCACAACTGGGCTACTATTGAAGTTGGCAAACCTCTGGCAACGATCGTAAGCCCTGGTGTAGATATGAAAGTCCTTCTGTGGGCTAGGCCAATGGTACCCCTGACGGAGTATTTTATGAGTTAGAGAGGTGCATCAAGAATGGTTTCCACATATCCCTTCATGAACCTCGCCCATGATGTACTCGTACTGTTTACCCGAAATACATCGCAACAAAGGTTTATTGAAGCCCCTTTTATATAAAGTGCCATCATACATCACGTACCTAGCTGCCTTATACTTAAGCCTCCTTGCCTCTTCCTTATCATCGAGAAGAATTCCTTTAGCTATATAATTAATAATGGTAGTTGTCCATGAAACTTCTAATGGAACGTCCATAATAGCAACTTCAAGCTTAGGGATGCTGGGCAACTGCTGTACCTCCAGCGGAATAACCCCCAACAATGTCACCTCCTTCTACGATCCTAACTTGGCCAAATCATCCGCGTTAGCATTTTCTGACCTCGGGATTTGCTCCAAATGCACCTCTTTCAACTTACTCATCAACTTCTGAGAGTACCTCATTTACAGGTCCGTCCACGAACCTCGTGCTTGAAACCCCCCACGAATGTGCAAAACCATAAGCATCGAGTCACTGAATACCTTGAGGTTTTCCACCCTCATTTCCAAAGCCAACTTTAGCCCTGCAATCAAAGCCTCATACTCTGCATCATTATTAGTTGCATGAAACTCAAAGTGTGTTGAACTTTGCAAGCGATGCCCCTCAGGGCTGATGAGTACCAGACCTGCTCCTGCTCCCTTTCCATTCACAGCGCCATCAACATACAGGGTCCACCACGGGGAGCAGTTTTTCTCAACAACTTTCTATGGGGAAAGTACTACTGAACATTCATTACCTTCCATATGAAAAGTTTCTGGGAACTCTAATAAAAAATCGGCCAAAACCTGACCTTTGATCACGGATTTTGGCTTATACTCAACATCAAACTGCCCCAACTCGATTTCCCATTTCATTAACCTTCCCGATGCTTTAGGCTTATGCAGTACCTGTCGTATGGAGTACGATGTGCGTACCTCTACTTTATGGGCTTGAAAATATGGCCTGAGCTTCCTTGCTGCTAGTATCAAGGCGTATGCCAACTTTTCAATGTTCGTATAACGAGTCTCCGTATCTAAAAGCCTTTTACTGACATAATAAACAGGGAATTGATCTTGCCCTTCCTCCCTTACAAGAACCGCGTTGATATAATACTCAGAAACTGCTAGATAGAGGATGAGAACCTCTCCGTCAATTGGCTTGGACATCAACGGAAGGCTCCCTAACCGGTGCTTCAACTCCTGAAAAGCAGGTTCACATTCAGTCATCCATTTAAAATCCTTTCCCATCTTAATGGTCGTAAAAAATTCTTTGCACCGATCTGAAGAATTGGATATGAACCTGTTGAGAACAGCAACCCTTCCAGTGAAGCACTGAACCTCTTTTATATTCCGCGGAGAACACATCTCGACCAGAGCTTTAATCTTTGCCGGATTAGCCTCAATGCCTCGATGATTGACTATAAACCCCAAAAACTTCACCGATTCCACACCAAATACACATTTTTGGGGTTCAGCTTCATGCAGAATCTTCTTATAATGTCAAAAATTTCCTGCGAGGTGTGCTACATGATCAGCCGCAACCTTGGACTTCACCAACATATCATCAACATAGACTTCCATTATTTTCTCAATTTGATCCTTAAACATCCGGTTAACCAACCTTTGATAAGTTGCACCTGCGTTAAGCAAACCAAATGGCATCCTAATATAACAATACAAACCTCTATCCGTGATGAAGGAGGTATGGTCCTGATCAAGCTTGTACATTGGGATCTGATTGTATCCGGAGTTCACATCCATGAAGCTGAGCAGAGCATGCCCAACAGTAGCATCAACCAATTGGTCTATCCGAGGAAAAGGGAAGTTGTCTTTCAGACATGCCTTATTTAGATCAGTAAAATCTACACAAGTACGCCACTTCCTATTGGGCTTTTTCACCAAAACCGGGTTTGCCAGCCACATGGGGTAAAAAGATTCCCCCACCAACCCAGCCTTCAAGAGCCTATCGACTTCCTACTTCAATGCCGTAGCTCTCTCTCCGCTAATTGCTCTTCTTTTCTGCCTTACTGCTTTCTTTTCAAAATCTACATTAAGACGGTGAAACATGACACTTGGATCTATGCCAACCATGTCTGAGTGGCTCCATGCAAACACATCCAGGTTCGCCTTCAAGAAGGTAATCAAGGCCTGCTTCATCCCAGCTTCCGATTGCTGTCCAATCTTTAACTCCTTCGACGGATCAGCTGTATCTACCGGCACAGAAAGGGTATCCCCAGCAGCTCCTGTTGCTTCCTTTACCTCCGGCATATGAGGGTCCAGATCAATCTCCACCTTGGCCTCCCTATCTAATGTAATAGGGGGTTCAACTTCCTCATCGAACCCTTCAAAATCACTTTCATTCACCTCTTCAACTACCCCCTCCTCAAAAGGACCTACTTCCCTGAGAATTTTTGATGGGGGTGCTTCCAGCATGAGGACCTTTTAGTGGGCATCCACCCCCGAAGAAAGAGCAACATCCGTATACGAAGCTTCTCCTGGATGTTATACAATCATGATCATGTTGCAAGTGGACCTTGTACTTTTCTGACCCACTTGTCGTTCATCCCCATCTTTCAAGGTTCCAATATACTTGTAGCAGTTTTCCGTCGGGGGACCTCCGTCAGCTAACAACACATGCTTATACGTTTGCCCAGCAACCCGCATTTCCCTGACATAACACTCCTTGGAGTCACCTTGGCACCCCTGGAGGCAGCCAATCCCGTTAGGGGTAGGAATTTCATCACAAGGTAGTAAATGAAGGTTATCACCCTCATTTCTTTCAACAAAGGCCATCCAATAATAGCATTATAAGAGATGTCTTCATTAACCACAACAAATTCTTCCACCTGAGTAGCTGACAAAGGTTCAACTCCCAATGTAACGGAGAGCTTTATTCTGCCAACGATGGCAACTGGTCTGCTAGTAAACCCCCACAACTCATTGTACGAAGGAGACATTTCTTTATCCAAAAGACCTATTCTTTGATATGTGTCATAAGCTAAAATATTGCAAGAGCTGCCATTGTCCACCCGTACCCCGTGGACATTTATCCCTCTAATGGCGACCGTCACAACCAATGCATCATTTTGCGGATGGTGTACATGCCTTGCATCTGCCTTAGTGAAGGTTATATCCGCTGCTTCACCCCGAAAATACTTATGGGGTCTTTCGCCTACATTATAAACGTTGGTGAGGGGCCTTCCCCGAGCCTCCCTGACGTAATTCTTCATCGAGTTCCTCGTGAAACCCCCGTGGTAAGGACCTCCAATTATGGTATTTATACTCCTTGCCCTGGTGGTACGTTCAGGTACAGGCTTCTCAGCTTCCTTTTTTGCCTTATCATCTTTATATTTCTTAGCTTCATGAGCTACAAATTCAGTTAAGTAGCCCCTGCGGATAAGGTCTTCAATGTGATCCTTCAAGTGGCGATAATCCGCTGTCTCATGCCCATTGGCTTCATGAAAAGCACAGTAACTCCCTTAATCTCTTTTACCAGAAGGTCCACTTCTGAATGGTTTCCTGAAGATACCAGCTTTGTCTTTGACCTCAAAGATGTGATCAAGCGATGCCTTCAGAGGAGTGTACTCCGAATATTTAGCTCGCTCACGTGGTTGCGGATATACATATCCCAATCCCCTTCGGGCAGATGTGGTATTCATAGTAATTGGAGTAGTTTACTATTTCGAGAAGCATCTCTTGCTAAACCTTCACCAAATGTAAACCGCTTAGCATATCCTCGATCCCTGGGGCTGTTAGATCTATTTCTCTTACTCCTATTCCAACCTCCCGAATTTCCAGTATCTTTCTGAAGGTTAGCCAGTGATTCCTCCACCACTTTATGAGACTCCGCCCTGTTGTGGAAGTCACTCAGGGTCCTTGGTTCCTCACGCTGGAGGTCCTTCCAGAACTCTGTTCTTGGCCTCACCCCGGCTATCAAAATTTTTTTATAGGTCTCATCAGTTGTCTTCCTTACCTTAGGTACCTCAGCATTAAAGCGTTTGAAGTACTCCCTCAGCGTTTCATTTTCCCGCAGCTTAATATTCGCCAGCGTATTAGCAGGGGGTGCGTAGGCAACTGAAGCTTGAAACTGACTAACAAAGATCTCACACATCTGTCTCCACGACTGAATTGAATCCCCTGGGAGCCTTTTAAATCACTGGTATGCATTTTCCCGTAGCGTAGCAGCCAACAACCTACACTTTGTTAGATCTTTCACCTGATAGACTTCCATTTCCGTATTGAATCGACTGAGGTACTCTACAGGATCAGTAGCTCCATCAAACTTCAGATCACCAACCCCTCTATATGACTGAGGAAGAGGTGATTCACGAATTTTATTAGTGAAGGGTGATGCCACCGTTAAGTTAGAGATACATTTTTTCTCAGCTTTCATATTTTCTAGAGCCTTCCGGAGGTCCGCATACTTATACGTGACTCCTTCCCCATCAGATGTGTGAGCTTCGCCTTCAACATCTCCACTGGATCCTCCACTTGGATGGTGAGCGAAGCTTTGAGTAAAGCTTGAACCACTGTCCTCCTCCACTTGTGTAGATACGCGAATAGACCTCGATCTTTGATCCTGAGTATGAACTGACTCTTGTCTCTCTTTTCTAGGGCTTTTTGACCCCTTTGATGCGGACCCTTCAACATGCACCTTTTTTGGGGGCTGTTCCTTCTTCTTTTCCAGCTCATGCCTGAGGTCCTTGTTTGTAAGAACCCAATATTTTGAATAATATAAATATAATTATTACTGGTGATTATTTAAGTCTGTAGTAAATCATATATTCATGGTAATTGGTAGAACAATTTTTATAAATACTAAAATTTTATTTAAATAGATTAGTAATATAATGAATTATATGATTACAAATATGGCCACTAAAATGAAATTATCCTTGATTATTATTATTCCTCAGTAATTAAAAGTTTAATACATAGTGGTTACTAACTTCATTAACAAGGGGATAAGATAGAGGGTCAAGTGTGTTATTAGCTAGATATATTACTAGCTTTGATGACTATTACTAAATTTTACTAGCCTTGATGAGTATTACAACTCTAAGGTATAATATATTCGAGTAAGGATCAGGATAAGATCGGGGATTTTCACAAACACGTAGCATATAACTATCAGTGGAGTAGGGTTACAGAGGAAAAGCATTAGAAGAAGCCAAGAAAGAAACTACCAAGGGTATTATGAAGATAATTCTTCGATAAGGATAAACCTTATCTTAGTTTATACTCTTTAATTACTCAGAGTTGTATATCTATAACCAATTTAGTTAACTAAGAAAATGGGGGTTTTGGATGATAATAGAATTAGTGAAGTTAAATGCCCTATTCATGTGTATGCTATATGATTAAGAGAGATTGTGATTTCGATATTAGCCTTTTTTTATATGAATCTGATTATAGTGACAAAGTTGTGGATTACTAGTTGATTAGCAAGTGAGCTTTTATTCCTAATTGGATCATGCTCCATATTACAGTGATGCAGGATATAAAATACTTTCAAAA
>PHNY01000108.1:999-11695 GCA_003724115.2 Anethum foeniculum
CAACACCTATGTCCACAATGATAAAGTTGCATATATTTTTGCTCTGCAATTGATTGAAGAATATAATATTAGCATAGTCTCTACAAACAAATTAGCATATTAATTAAAAGATTAATGAATTTGGTAAGTTTTAAATGTAAACCTCTAATTTGTCTTCAATAGCTTCATGCAACTCTTTCAGCGTCAATTTCTTAAACTCTAATATCAATGACAAATCAGAATTTGAATCATTATCAATTATGGATGGTGGTTTGTAACCTTCTTCTTCGAGCCTATAAGCAATTATACATTAAAAAATACAAACTTAATGTAACCAAATAAATTAGGTTATATAATATAAAAATTTAGCAACTTTAAATCAAGTTAGTACCGAATCCTCATCTCCGTAACTGACTCATCAAGAAGGTTGAAGTAAACCTTAGAAGATGGCAAAGTGCTAATCTGAACAAAACCTGCTACCGCCACGTTATTTGAAGGTTTTTATAAATTACCACTATAATAAAAAAAAATACATAAAATCTATAAACAAATCTCTTGGCAGACAACACCTACCTTTGAATGTACTCATCTTGGTACTTGTGAGAATAACAATTTTAATTTCCTCTTCGTCAAATTGTTTAAAATCTTCATTGACTGCAATTGCTAAGTCTCCCCAAACAGCAACTCGATGACGATTCCTAATATTTATATACATTTATTTATTTATCAATAAAATATTACGCGGGCAATAAAAAATTAATATAGTAAATAATATATGAAATGTATGAATAGTACTTCTAACCTGCCATCAGAGATTCTAAACCTTACAATATCTCTTTCACCAAACCTTGTCAGAATTTTCTTAACCTTTTCAAATTTCTCCACAACTCCAATAACATCTAACAGAAAAACAAAATATAATAGTATATGCATTATTCCATACGCAATATTTATGTTATTTTTCAATAGGTATAATTTACCTATTGCAAATTCAGGGATTTCATTCTTTGCAAGCTTGGATGCTTCTGTGAATATATCAGCAAGATCATAGAATTCAAATTTGTACATTGGGATAATGAGGTCATCAGTGCAAGCTTCAAAAGTACTTTCCTTTGAAAATCTTAATGATATATTAGTTGAAATAGGCTTCAGATTGCCAATTGCATCCCTGACAGTAAAGTTCTGAACTATGTAGACATGGCCTTCTATAACGTCCTTACCAATAACATTCCATACATCAACATAGGAGAAACAATGGACATGTGCGTTCTGCAGGAAAATACAGTGTAAAATATTTTATATTTGAGCGATTCCAAAACATGTATCAGATATTATGCTTTAGTTTTATGACTTACATCATCATCCAACAGAATGAGATTTTGACCTTTCGTAGTGCCATTGTCAGATGAGACAGTAGGCCACATTCTAGATACTCTGACTTTAATTCTTCAGCCGGTTCTTGATTTATCCAGACTATTAATACGGTCAAATGAAATAGCAGCCATAACTTGAATGCTGTACGGAAAAAAATACAATGAAATTAGGAACTGAATAATAGGTAGAAAGTTAATAGTAATTAGATAGGAGAAGTGAAGTGAACTTTGAAATGTTATCTTAATTTCCAGAACTGATAATGCTATTGTGTTACTGACCTACAGAGTATACAATTATAGAATGATAGAATACATTAAAACTTTTCTTCAAACTAACCTTTTAGACGTTTCTGCAAGTCTGTTATCTCTGCTTTACTGTAACAATGAGTATATAATCCACAATGTTGTTTCTTATTATATAATCTGTATGATATAGCCCAGGTTGTTTTGGACTTATCCCAGTAGTTATGGAGATAATTAGAAACAAATTCAGTAATGGAATGTTCGTTAACTGTATGTCATTAAAACATCTTATTATGATCAATCAATGTAGGATTACAACTATTAACAAACTTTAAGATATCTATCAAAGACAGAATTAACGCCTCTACAAATATCACAGTGTACATATCTTAACAAATAAGGGATTTACAACAATAACCAATCAGCAATCACTCAATCTGATGTATATGGTAATTGATTGACATATACTGAGACTTGGTGAAAAAAATAAATAATATTATTATTTGAATGAATACTCACTTCTTCTAAGGGATTTAGTATCAAACGTGTAAAACTGCATTTCATAGGATTAGACAACAGGAAAAAAACTAAGTAAGAATGATAAATATGTAACAATGAAATTATCTTGAACTGTTAAAATTTTATAAAAGGTAAGTTCATATTTTTCAGAGATGAGTAGATCAATATTACAACAAAACTACATATTGTTAATATAAATAATTAATTCTAAAACCATTAACATCATATGCAACAACTGTCCAAAACCTTTGCTGCAAAAGCTAAAATTTATATTATCACTACACTTTAATAAATCAAATGTTAGGAAGATTGTAGAACACCTCCTCGTAAACAACATTTGATGTTATATTGTGCGTGGAAGCATCATCATCTACTATTAATATATGAAGACCGCCTGGGGAAGTAACTCGTGAAATAGCTACATAAAGCTATCCGTGAGAAAAAACAAGCCTAGGAAGATAAAGTCCTACGGTATCCATGCTTTGGCCTTGACTTTTATTCACCGTCATGGCAAAACAAACTTGAATTGGGAACTGCGTTCGTTTAAACTCAAATGGCCATTTTGTATCACTTGGTACCATGTCAATTTTTGGTATGAGGTGCTTTGTACCAACCTGAGAACCACAAAGAATTTGACATTCGATGCTATTTTTTTTACACCCGGTTACAATCATTCGTGTGCCATTGCACAAACCCAGTATCTGATTCAGATTTCTCATCAACATAACAACTGTTCCAACTTTAACTTTCAACTCATGTTTCAGAAGACATGGCATGTTGATAGAGTTAAGATATTCAATGGGAACGCAGCATCAAAATCATTGTCTTGACCGCCATTATCATCAATAGAGTCTTGAGAAAAATATGTATGTACAGTACCTGGTATTTTTTCTAGAATTTGTGAGTTTATGTCGTCAACCACCACATTTGTCGGAGTAAGAATCGATCTTGATCGCAAATAATCATGTGACTGCATATTTTTCAAAAAATCTGGAAAGATTATGTCAATCAGACTCGTGATAGGATTCTTGTCAGAGCATTTAACAACATACTCATCTGGTACAATGAATTCAGTATCAAATAGATCTCCATTCGATTCATGTCCTTGAACTTTTCCGTCTCCAATAGCAAGCTGCCATTTACTGAATTCGTTTATGATATGGTTCTGTTCATCTGAATTACCCGAATGCAACCTCATGTTCTAAGTGAGACTGAAAACTTGACAATAACACCACAGCCTTGATTTATTTAGAGATGCATAAACTGTATCAGCTCTACTGCCTTTTGGAATAACGGGTAAAATTTGACGGAAATCACCACCAAATACAACTGTAATCCCACCAAAAGGTTTCTTTGAATTTTGTGAATCTACAGCAGCCATTATATCTCACAAACTCCTGTCAACGGCTTCAAAAGCATGTCGATGAGTCATAGGTGCTTCATCCCAAATTATAAGACTTGTTTGCTGCATTAACTCTGCAATATCAGAACCATGTTTAATTCCGCTACTGCATATTGATCAAGCTTCAATGGTATGTGAAATCGGGAATGAGCAGTTCTGCCTCCGGGGAGTAAAGTGCAGCAATTCCAGAACCTGCTACAGGAAGCACTATCTTCCCTTCAGATCGCAAACGACAACAAAGAGTTTGCCAAAAAATGTTTTGCCACATCCTCCACTGCCATTCACAAAAAACATGCCACCATTTTTCTGATTAACTTTCTCAACAACTGCATTGTAGACATTCATCTGCTCAGCATTCAACTTTTTATAATTGTTTTCATGCTGAACTTTCATTTGCTCTTTATCGTATCCAAGTTCTTCAGCGATCAGTCGATTAATAGAATTGCCAAAAAACTGCTCATCAGGATATGGCATCATGGGATATTCTGTTAAAGATTTCCCAACATCGTTTAGTAATTTCTCTATCTCTGAAAAAATAAAAATTTTAAAATAAAATTAGATCCTCATATTTTGTATACGGTATCAGTACAAATAATACAAATAGAAAGTTTGTAGAATGTAGGTAGTGACCTGCCAAAGCATAATGCTTGATTTCGTACTCAGTGAGATTTAAATGTATATTGTCCATTTTTTCCTTTTGTTGTATACAATATCATCTGACATAGCATCCCAATGAGCTTCCAAAAGGCCAAGAGGATCAGAAACAGAACAATACACCAGAATGTTGACAAACATAGCAAGGAGTTGAAAAGGCATTGCTGAATGTGAATTTTCAGACAATGCATCATGTTGTCATTATTTAACAAACCTAGAGTAGCCCATGTCTCTTTAAATGTTTCATAAACAATACCATCAACAGTACGTAACTCTTTAAATGACAAAGCTCATTTCCATCTCAACAGAAGCATATGAAGATATAGTAAATCACCACTTGTGGCATGCACCTCAGTCAATCGGCCAACTACATCACCTCTCTGCCGAATCTTCCACTTCCCAGTTTTAGCTACCCAAGTGAAATGACTTGGAAATTCAGCATAAGTGAAATTGTGGGAATGAGGCAATTCTTCGTTAGCTACAAACCAAGCCTCTAATTTACTGGGTTTAGAAGTAGCTTTTTCACAGACTTTTTCCAAGTCGGATGTTGTTTGAAAACTGATATACTTCTGACCTGGTAAGTGTATGGGCAAACGATCAACACTCGACCAGCGACTATGAATATCAAAACCGAAAATTCTCCAAGATGCCTCTGATGCACAGACATAGCCTCCATCTAGGAAATTTTTAACCTCATCCAAACTCTTTACCTTGGCTGTAGGTTCATTTACTATCGAACCTTTTGATTTCCTTTTTAACAACATGGTGGCAGTGTCATGCCCTTTTAGACAGTATTTAAAAAGATACTTCAATGATCGTGAGCTATTGCAAATTTCTAGGTTTATGTGACACTGAAATTTTACCAACAAATCTCGATTATAAGGAACGACAAACTGATTATCAAGGTCAACACCTCTTTTTTAATAACCCTTCCGGTCCTTCTCCTGCGATATACCGGGAAACCGCTATCATCAAAGAATATGTGTCCATTAAATCTGTCAATTATTTTAACAAATGTGAGATTACAACTTAGAAATAATTATAGTATAATTATACGTAATAACTTTCTAATATATACTTTTCATACCTCTTTGGGAAATGACGGTGACATTTGCCTCTAACCATACACGGGGAATACGTATAATCTTTACCACACGAGCCATGAATCATATAGTTCTTAACGGCTTCATATGCAATTGGGTCTGCTTTCCTGTCTGGAATCTCAGCAGATACTAATTCATCAACCTTTTCAGTATTATTGGGACGATCTTCCGGATGAAGCCATATTAGCATATGTACATGGGGCAATCCCCTTTTTTGGAATTCAATAACATGCATTACTGGAAATGAAATATGGAATATATTAAAATTTATTAACACCACATATGTATAAAACTGAACTTGACGAAATTTTTAAGGGTAGTACAATATAACATTTTTTTATACCTCCAATGCATCTGCCAAAGTAGTTTTTTTTTCCTAATCAGATGAAGTAACTGATCAAGCTTCAGTTTAAATACCCTTGCAACAATGTCTGGAGCATCTTGAACATCTACATTAGGTAATAACTGAATCATCTTCTGTATCTCGGGCCATTTTGAGTTACATGTCATTGTAAGAAATAATGAAGGATGACCGATATCACGACATATAGCAAGTGAATCTTTGAAGTACTGAGACATGTATCGCTGCGATCCAGTAAATGATGCAGGTAGAATAACAGCTTTACCAATATGAGTCGGATCGTGGTCTCCTTTACATAGAACATCACGTACAGAGTGATACAGATCAGCTCTGATAGTGCTTTGATGATTTGAGATCCAATCCAACCGATATTGTTCTATGGCAGCAAAAGAATCAACTACATATTGCTGCCATAAACGTCCAGCCTGACGCATAGATATACCTGCAAGTAAAAATTATAATTGTCAACTTGAGCTATAATAAGTTTAAAAAAATAACAACTGTGTAAATCTTGTTTACCATCGGAAGTCCGGATCATTATCTTATAACAGTAAAACTCCCTCAAAGTAACACACTTTCTCTGATTTGAATCGGGATCAAGGTCTTCGTCATTAAGTTTATCAGAGTCAATCTTCTTATTGTTTCTCAAAGGAATTTTAACATGATATCCTTCATTTCCCCAAGGAAACAATAACGGATACTGGAATTGCATAAAATAAGGATCAGTCTCGTATATTCTCTTCAACCCTTCTTGTCTAGAGTTGACAACAGTATCTCGGAAACCACCTATATCTGTGTCATCACTAACAATAAAAGCTGCAACTTCGTCTGATGGACTAATATGATTTGGGCGCCCAGAAGATGAATTAGATGATATGAGAACCAACTTGAAGTCATCGATCTCACGGTTCTCAAAACGATCTCTTGCCATGCGAAATGCTTTCACTAATTTGTTATGTTTGTTTAACATACCCAACAATGATTCAACAATTTCAGGATCAATACTGTCTGTTGATCCACCCAACGCATTGATTTTATTTTCAACCTGATTCTCTGTGTCATAAATGTACAATTGACAGAATTTTGGAGTTGACCCATCAACTGGAACCAAACTTCCCAACAAATGATAATTCTGGCCTTGCAATCTAAAGCAATATGGTCCTCTGCCTTTATTAATTTTATTGTCAACCTTGCCACCAGTAGATGTGAATGAGAACATACAGTTGTAAACTCTAATGTTTTGCTTGAAATGCTTAGATTTTTCACCTCCATTTAACAAAGAAGCAAGAGGCTCTGGTGGTGTGGGCTCTCCTTCTAAATGTACTTGACCATTTCTGTAACAAAGAGAGAATGTTGCCTCCTGACGTGTACTTGTTTTGTTATTACGCTCCTCATTCCACATGACGGATCCACATTTTGCACATTTACTACCAGGTGGACCAATACCCATATATCCTTCCCACATATTTGGATTGTAATTTGTGTCTAACAAATCTTCAACATCCTGGTATTCATTGTCAAAATCTTCTGCTTTGATTGAATTTTCTGAAAATGAGAAAACGTAGAACAAATAAGAATTGCAGAAGATACCATAACTAAGACACTATTTCAAAGTAACATGAAATATATAATACCTTTGTCAACTGTATCATTATTTTGTGAAGATGAATTGTATGCTTCATCAAAATGTGAATTAAGATTTATCTTCCCTATTGGACTTTCAAATGAAACACCAGGCCTAATTTTCTTTTGGCAGAATTGCTGGTCTTTATGGTGCCATGTTCCATGCTGAAAACGTTGATTTGATACTCCGGAATCGATAATCATAGCACTACTGTCGTTAACTGTACTGATAGAGGGAATAGATCGAGATTTCCAATTCGGACCTACATTTTAAAACATTAAAAAACATTAACAACATGGGTGGTAAATTTTCAAATTATGTAAATGGAGAATATTTCTAAATGTACTTACGGACCATATAACTTATTGACATTAGGACCACGGGTTCTCTGTTTCACTGGTATACATTCATAGAACATAGTTAACAGTTAAATTGTCAAATTTGCTAAATTTGATTGTAAAAATGATGACGTCAATAATATTATACTAACCCGATTGGGAACTCGTAGTTCGAGAAGATTTATCCTGGATTACAGTACCAAGAGGAGTACATCCAATAGCTTACAAAAAGTAACACAATTATTTACATCGGTATATCTGCTTAAACACATAAAGAATAATAAAATAATACCTGTACGGTTGTAAGGTAGTAGAAAATGGGCCATTTTTTTTATTGACACCTGGTCCTCGTCCTTTACGTTTTACCTCTAGATATCATAAAATACCATATTGAAAAAATGATTAAGAATTCAACATATAATTGTAAAAATTGTTAGAAGACCTGTACCTGAAAAAGATGATTCAGTCCTTTCATTTAGCATAGTATATGATGAACCTCTGTCCGAAGTTGTAAAATCAACTAAATTTTTTTAAAAAAAAATACTTTAGTAATATTATATATGAAATGAAATAGTATGTTTGAAGGGTGATTACTACTGGTATAACCTGTGGATATTGGCGATAATGGAATATTTTGTTGCTGTAAATGATTGTTGACATTCGGATGTACATTTTCCTGTTGTTGTTTTTTAGAATCCTGACTGTTTTGTCCACCAATATTAGTCCGATAATTATGCAGATTTGTAGCATAATTCTGAGCAAAGTACTCATTTTCTAAACCTATACAAAAAGGATAATGATTATATAAAGCTCAAATTAATATCTACATTCAAGTTTCACTTAGAACAACATAATCTAAAAAAAATGTAAAAAAAAAAAATATTCCTATTCTGAAAGTGGATATTTTACTAACCATTAGAAATGTCAAGTAATGGACTCCTTTGCGATGCACTAATCTCAGTTTCTATAAGAATAATAGAAATGATATAAATTCATTTCTTTCATATTATTATACAATAACAACAAAAGGTTCTTTGCAAATTTATTATACCCATACTTTGAATGTTAGTAGTCGAGTAGCCATGCCATGTTGATTTGGAGTTTGAGCAGATTTGTCGTTGCTTATGGATGCAACATTAGTGCATTGAAGATCTACTAATAAAAGAACATTCATTAAAAATATCTATGTTTTTAAAATCTATGAAAATAATAAAATAATACCTGAACTCTTGTAAGGAACTGGGATATGTGCCATGATTTTATTCACACCAGGTCCACGACCCTTACATTTCAACTCTCCTTTTTAAAAATGAAAAACCTCAGAAAAACAATGACAATATTTTCAAAGCTGGAAAACGAATACTGATTAGTGTTTGGGACGTAAACCTGGAACAAATGATGGTATCCTTCCTTTTTAAATAGTACATGAGGTGTCTCTAACAGGACTTGCAAAATGAACTAAATACGCAAAATTGGATAATGATGTTAAAGATAAGAATAACTACAATGCATAATCATTCATACTATGATTGCTTAAACCTGTAGAATGAGGCACATATGGCATATTTTTCTGATTGTCATGGTTGTTGACATTTGGATTTTCATTTTCCAATTGCGTATATTGAGACATGTCATTGCTTTCTCGATGCATATTACTCCTCCAATTTTGCAGCTTTCTACTTGATTCATGGATTAAAAAATGATTTTGGAATCCTATTTACCCAAAAAAGACAAATACCAAATCAACAACGTTAGTATAAAATTCTTATACAGAATATAGCATAATTTTTATGCAAGCGGAAAGCACACTAACTATTAAAAATGATACCTAACAGACTCCGTTGAGACGAATTAGTGTCAATTTCTGTAAGAGTAATAAAGATAAAAAAACTTTAGTTTTATATCACTAAATGAACAACTTAAGGAACTGTAGTTGTAATATAATCATACTTTGAATCTTAGCAGACTCACAATCATGGATCGTCAGCATATTTTCTAAAAAAAGAATAGAATGAGAATAAAATTTTAGTAAACCATGAAAAACTTATGATCCTCTAATGGCGTAAAATAGTTTGAAGAGAAAAAAAACCTGATGTAGACTGATTATTATTCTCCTCCATAACATGGTTGACAGATGGAATGATCTGATTAAGGACAGTGCTACCCTGTGAACGAATCCTACGCTTCAAACCTAAATACCAGGCTGCAAATTAGTGCTGTCTAATGATATGAACATTACATATGAACATATTATGCACAGTTAGAGGTGTTAACCCAATAATGATGTCCTGTTTGCAGAACTCTGTGATGATGTATCGAGATCCATTACGGGTTAAAAAAATACTCAGCAGCTATATGTTTGGATTACAGTGAAGTTGTGAATAATGGAAAACTCATGTTCTCATTCAAACTGTGATGGGAAGATAGTACATGACGTCCAAATTTGAAATTGTCAATCAAATGCCAGAAAAGAGTAACTGATTTGCATATATTTTGTTTTAAAATGAAGGCTTATTTTTAGGAGATTATATGGATCCTCAATGGGTCAAGTGGAAATTAGTAGGATATTAGTATAGAGAGTGGGTCATGAGTAAAAAAAAATAACCAATGGGTAAAATGTAATATGGGCAATAGTGCTCGTTAAGAATATGTTGATGTATCAAATTTTTCTCCACTCTACCATAATTTCAAACTAATAGATTATTATTTACGATTATTGGAAACTTATCCATACTTCGCCCGATTCATAAGTTTTTATTTTTTATTATTAAAAATTTTAAAAATAATTTTAAAAAATTTCAAAAATAAGTTGATAACTATTTTGAGAGTTGTTTAAATAATTGTAAAAACTTACATGAATAATTAGTTGGAAAAATGCTCTTATTATATATTTATAATTTTAACAATCATAAAAAAATCATAATATGAAAAAATCGTAAATATGAATAGTTAAGATCTATGGCTGTCTGAAATAAATTGCATTGATCTTAATGGATAATAAAAAATGAAACAATATAAATAATTTTAAGTCGTCTTCAACTAAGAATAATCTTTTTATATTAATAACTAATATTTTATTTTGAAAAAATAATTATAATGT
>PHNY01000112.1:2801-12843 GCA_003724115.2 Anethum foeniculum
TTGATTGGATTTGTAGCGGATACTCGGTTTTCACTTCTCTTGCGGTTGCGTCTTTGAATTCTGGTTTCTCTTATTTTGCGTTTGTGTGAAGTTTTGGAATTGCTTTGGTTCGTTCGATTTGTGACTCTGTTTCTGGATTCGCTTTGGTTACGTGGCTCCGTTTCTTGGTTGGCAAACTCCCGATTCCCTACGTGAGTTTGAGGGTGGATGTTAACATATAAAATATTATTATTATTGGATAGTTCAGTTAGTATAATAGTTTTTTGTTAGATTTCCTTCCTTTATTATTATTTGATTGTTAGTTATATAAGCGATTTTCTATTATAATTAAGAACAAGTTCCATTATAATAAAGTCGTACTTTTATCTCTTCTTTCTATTTTTTCACAAATTATAAATCAAATCAAATTCTACGAATAGTCCGTGAATTATTACTTTTAAAAGATTATTTATATTACTGAAGCAAACATAAATTTTACCTCATTACGAATATAAAACTCTCTTTTTTGATTCTATATATACCTAAATCAAAGTCTGATCCGTTTATCAATTTATTCATATCGAAGGATCCACGTTATTGTTTTAAGTTACTATTTTTATTTTTTAATTACTCATGTTTGCATGGATGTATTTATATTGTGTTTATGTATCTTGATTCCGTTGATAGATGTGCACTTCTAATTTAATTGAATTATAAGGCTTTTTTTATTAGAGTGTATCATTATCATCTTTTTTCATGTTACATATCCAATTGCAGCAATTATAGTCTTTCTTTTATAGTAAGCTATTATAATCTCTTTAATCCAAACTAATTAAATTTTTTGATTTTGGGGTTGTTTTTGCAGATTTAGATCATTATTGTGAACATATTATTCTTTTCAGAATAGAACAATGAGAATGATACTTAAATCATAAAGGTTAGAGTTTTTTAAATCTGATAGATCAACAAATTCAAAAAAAATAAATAATGAGTTAATCGAAATTTATAAAAATATAATACAATGATGATGGTCTTTTTCTCATCAAACTTCAGTGGGCTGTCACTCAACTTATGTTTTTGTATCATGCAGCTTCTGCCCAAAAGCTAGTAGGGAGCTTTGCATCCAACAACATTGTTGTTGTAGCTTCAATGAGAGTTTTATTCTTTCTTTCCACCACTCTATTTTCCTGTGGAGTTCTAGGAGCTGAGAATTGTTGAGAAATTCCTATGTCTTTGTAGAATTCATTTAGAGTAGCATTTCTGAACTCAGTTCCATTATCACTTCTCAAAGCAGCTACAGACACACCATTATTTTATGCTTCTTTATCAACTTTCTTGATATGCTCTATGATTACTTGTGGAGCTTCATCTTTGGTAGATAAAAATTCCACCCATGTATATCTAGAGTAGTCATCAACCATCACTAGAGCATATCTCTTTCTTGAAAGAGACATCACATTCACAGGACCAAACAAATCCAAGTGAATCAGTTATAGAGGCTTTGTAATGGAGTTAAGCAATTTACTTTTGTGACTTGATCTCTTGATCTTTCCTTTCTGACATGCCTCACATACTCCATCTTGAACAAACTCCAAAGCAGGCATATCTCTAATGAGTCCTCTTTTAGCTAGAGAATTCATTGTCTTGGCATTCAAGTGAGACAGTTTCTTGTGCCACATCCAGAATTCTTCATTTGTTGCCTTTGTCCTCAAATTATGATAGCAGGGCTATATCGCCAGTCATGTGACTTGAGCATCCACTGTCCAAGATCCAAATGACTTTCTTATTCCTATTGCCCTGCATTCACAAAATATCTAGGTTGACTTTGGTACCCAAACTTGGTTGGGTCCATAAGGCTTAGAAACATTTTTCAGATAATCAATTTTATTTGTGGTGAACTCCTTTTTCACAGGTGACTTCTTAGTTTTGACAGCCACAGAACCAGTGTCTTTATGCTTACTAGAAGTCTTTGCCCTATCAGACTTGATTGGGGACCCTGTTCTGTGAGATTGCTTATGTGTGTGTGTGAGTCACAAGAGTGTGCGGAATCAAGCTTCTGTTTCAAAGATAAACAATTAGCTATCACGGTCACATAGCAAGTCATACAGTTTGGTTTACCACAAAATGAGTCATGCATATAATCCACAGAGTGATTTTCTTCAACATGCTTACTGGTTTTAATATGTTTGTTGCACCTATGTGTCAAATGATTCATAGATAGACAGTTTTGACATTGTTTTCTTGGAGAATTTGACATGTAAGTGTAACTGTTATTTTTCTTAACACCTACCTTAACATTTCTGTTATGTTTTTTTTTTCTTTGCTGGAATAGCCTTTTTATGCTCAGAACTTTCACTAAGATTTGTTTTGGTTTCTTTCTGAGACAAGGACTTAGAGGAGGAATATGCTTCTACAGTAGATTTCTCTTCTTCAAGTAATTGCTGTTTGATAACCATTAGTTCTTCATCAAAATCAACAGCACTTTCCTTGAAGATAGGATTATCTACCTTCTTTAAAATTCCAGGGACATCTTTGTTTTCAAAAACCTTTTTCTCTTTTCCCTTGTCACATTTCCTTTTCTTATCACTTTATAATCAAAACTAATATCAACCTTAGCATGTGTTGTGTGTTCCTCAAAATAGTTTTTAACCAGTTTAGCAGAGTCTCTATAACCTTTTATCTTAAGCTCATTTTCAACTAGTTCTTCTCTAAGAGCATTTTCAATTTGAGAAACACAAATAATCTTATTCTTTAGATACTCTACCTCTTGGTTTATGTGACAGCCCCAAATCTGGGGTCAGGATTTGGCGTCACCAAATAACCTTAAACAATATAAACTTGTATATTAACACAAATATACAGATGACCCCTCAACTCTGGATCGATTACAGGTTATGGTATAAAGCAAGAATCTGAAACATCTAAACTTTTATAACAACTAACTCAAACCTCATTACCTCTTTACCAACTTCCTTCTCTTTTCTAATCTGAGACATCCAACTACCTGAAGCTGGGATCTCTCCGTAGCGCTGCCTATTGTGAGCTATCTACAGTTATCCTCAGGTGTCACTGGAAGGATAAGAAAATAACAAAGCAAGAGTGAGCCAAGAATGCCCAGCAAGTACTATATTTTGGTTAATTAAGTTTGAATATTTTTATCAATATCTCTGCTCATTTAGTTAATTAAGCAATTAAAACATTAGCCCTCACTGGCTGCCAATGATAGATTTGATTTTTCTGAAACAGAACTACTGAAACTTTTTCTAATTCATCTCATGAATCATTTACTTGCCTTGTCCTGTAAATGTGGAACTTTAAAAGAAGGATTGCTGTTATTGGCGATCAACAATAAATTAGACTGGACACTAAAACCAACATATGTAATATACCCCGTTGATCAGTCGGAATACAGTACGGATCTATGCCCATCCGCATAGACCCACCAACATATAGGGTACCGAGGCACACTTTGGCCTAATAATTCGTAAGGACCAGTCCATCCCTGGCCTTTTCATAAACATACAGTCCGTAGAGTAAGCATCTGAAACCATTGGTTGGATTGAATATTAAACCGTTGATATGATCCTTTCGTTTTCATAACAAATCATTTTTTATAAAATAGGTCATATACCGGTTCAATTCAAAGTCCACCAAAAGAATCAGAACATTTGATAATAAACCATTTTGATTCATACATTAGATTTAAAGTCTCACAAATAACCCGAAACAATAGGTATTTGCTCGTGATATCAATAAACTATAAGGAAAGAACAAGAATAAGAAATGTTGGCATAATTAAGAGTTATTATAGATGTGTAAAGAATTTAACTATTCTGAACTTAGAATAGGGGATAAATACTTGCCTTAACCGCATAGCTATCTGGTCTTTAACCATTTGTCACACAAATCCTTCTTGGATTGGCTTTTGGCCTTTACTCACCACTTACTATGTTTTGCTCAGACCATCTCCGAGTCTATCCATCTCTATAAAATAAAAGAGAATATTTTAACCAATCATACTATAACTCAATCGACGTAATTATACGTCTCAACATCTAACGTCCACCCATATGTTAACCCCTTATACGAAGTTATTATGAAAACTATATACTTCAATAGCTAACTATCGATCACATACCAATTAATGCACATAAGCACATAAGACATTTCACATAGGACTCAGTTTGGTATGTTCGAAATCAAAATCGTGTCTAAACACGTCTTTTCGTAAAATACCCGTCCGTTAAGTGGTTCATAAAATAGTCATACCAGTTTTAGAATGTAAAAATATGCTTACAAATATTTTCAAAAGAATTGGGATATTTTTCTGAATCTAACGTACTTCGTTTCATCCAATTTGGACAAATGGAACAATTGTTATCAAATTAATACGAATAAATCAATTAATATTAAAATTAATTGATTTTTCGAACTAAATAAATCACTTTTCAAATCTAAAAATTGATTAAATCAATTAAATAAATTAATTAACTATTTAAAATAATTAATTAATAAATTTAATCAACTAAAATTGATTTTTCAAATTTTTGAAAATTGTTTAAAAACAATTCATTTATTAACTAAATAAATCAATTAACTATTAAAAATAATTAATCGATTTAATTAATTAATAAAATGAATTTTGGATTCTCGAAAATATTTTAAAGATATTTCAATTTGTTATTCAAATAAATTAATTAATTATATAAACAATTAACTAATTTAATTAAATAATCAAATTAAATTTTTAATATAAATTAAAAAATTAATTTTCATAAATAGCTTTTTAGGACAAGATTTTGAGTTATAATGATTAAAATCAGGTCGAATTAATCAGGAAAACGGGTCACGAAAAATCCAATCGGATCCGGGTCGATCACCAATCAAATTCTAGAAGGGTTTAGACCTTAAAAAAAATACCTTTTCTGAAGAAAAATGTTCGAAATAAGGGTTTTGTGAAACGGACTTTTCCCGGGGTCATAACCACAATAGAATTTAACTAATTTAGAACACACCACAATTTATATTTAAACACATAAACTCGCCGAGAACAAAGAACACGGCTACCGGAACCGAAATCCGAGCCAACAGTAAACATTCAGGCGGATCCAAAATAATTTCTAGAAATTCCGAAATCAATATATATTAAGTAACATGTCATAATATATTCAAATACCAAAACAGAATCTTAAAATTTGTACCTCATAATAAATTTCGGACACCCCATGAGCCCTTTTTGATGTAAAAGAAAGATGCCCCGAAAAATCCAAAATCAATAACCGTAGAGATATACGCTCTGAACAGCCTTCTAAATTACTCCACATCGCCAAACCCGAAAATAAATTAAAACGGAAATATGCCCCGAAATTTTTTTTCTCAAAACCTTGAAATATATATGTTTATGTGTAGATACCGAAGAGCTGGTCATTTGTATATATAGATATCGAGATTTGGACGGACGGTTTATGAGCTATAAATATTTAAAGTTTAATAATTGAGAAAAAGGAACCAGAGGTTAATCTTAGGAAAAATTCCTAAGGCAATTAAAACTTACAATGTAAGTTTAATGTATTTGTGGACAAAATATATTTTATATCTTTTTATTTAAGGTAAGTGAATTATTCACTTTATGTGTATTAATTACATCTTTGTGAATATAGTTGTTCATGAAAAATATTATAGGAATGTTTTAAAGTACCTCAGGGATTTTCCTGAGATCAACCTCAGGTTCCCTACTCTCTTAATAATATATACATATATACGGCAGAGACAGAAGAGAAGGGAGAGATGCTGTGTTTTTGTTTGCGGCTAATGAAAATAAAGGGGAGGGGGTGGTCAGGTTACTTAAAACCTGACTTCACTTCGCTTACTTTTCTTTTTTCTCTTTTTTTTCTTTTGTTTTTGATTTTCTTTTATATATAATTATAAAATTAAACTTTTAAATTTTAATATAAAATATTACTAAAAGTGATTTTCTTTTAACTTTATAATTAGAATATTTCTTAACAAAAATTAAGAGCTAATTATCGAATTAATAGTTTTTGATTAACCCCAAAATCATAATTTATCGGGAATCACTTTTAAAATATTATTTTCAAATTAATGCAATAATTATACCAAAGTTTTCTAAAAATTATAAATATTCCAAAAATGCGAAAATATAAGATATTTGAAAGACCCTCTAATTTATAAAAATAAAAATGCAATTTTTTGTGCGGTCTTTATTCTAGTACGGGCCCGGTCCGATAATCTTGCAAAAGTCAACGGGGCATACTCCATTTTGCAAAATACGAGGCGTAACGCATATCTCGTGATTACCGGGCATCCAAACGGACTCCGGGTGAGACCGAAATTAAACATAGACTCGTTTAATACGAAGTAAAGTATAATAAAATATCCATAAAATACCCGCGACCATACATGGCCAATACAACACAAAACACGGAATAGACCAACCCAAGGTGACTCAATTTAAAATAAATTTGAGATATACGCTCCATATTATATTCAAATTGGTTCCAGAAAGTGGTAGGAACCCTGAATATCACATTTAACACGAAATACAATATATGAGGAAAAAAAATATCAGTTTCTTACAAGACCACAAACAACAAATACTACGTAACATTTAAGACCAAAGGAATCAGACTTATAATAAAACATATAATATTTTATTTATTATATAACAAAATAGTCGTAAAATTCCCGGATATTACAGTTTAGAATATCAATAGTAATCACAAACAACTCAAGTTCTTCATTTTTTTCTATAAGTTTATTATTCTTAGCAGTTAGTCTAGCAATTTCTTCATTTGCCACTAACAAGCTAGTATGAATGTTAAATATCTCAGTGCTCATGTCCTCAATGATTTTCTTATATTGAGAGGGAGACATAGCAAGAGAAGTGAGAATAGGTACTTGATTGGATGAGGATGAGTCAGCTTCATTTGAGTGAGCCATCAATGAAAAATTCCCATACTCTTGATTGTCATCATTATCTGAGTCATCCCAGCATTTTCCCTCAGCAATAAAAGCCTTGTTGTTATGCTTCCTAAGCAGTGCTTCATACTTAGCTTCAAGCTCTAGATATGCCTTGTCCTTTTTGACCTGTTTGGGCCTTTTGCATTCAGTAGGAAAATGCCCAAGCTCTTGAAAGTTGAAGCATCTGATCTTGGACCTATCCACACTCCCAGTCTTGTATCCAGAATTAGATCCACTAGCAACAATTTTCCCTTTATTGTAGCTTCTAGAACTACTTGAACCTTCAGCTCTTGGTTTCGACTTGAATGACTTCTTCCTCTTAAATCTGATGTTTGGATATTTTCTAGCCATATAAGCAAATGTCTTGTTGTTGGCCATTTGGTCAAGCTCTTCCAAGCTGTAGAACTCATCTTCTTCATCCAGGCCTGTTACTTCACATGGTTCTTCTTCAACAGCTTCATCATGTATTTCCTCAATCTTGGGTTGACTTATCTTAAATGCATTTATCCTTTGGCTTATGTTATCGACCAAGAGAGCACATGATGTGTTGGCCATTATGCCTGTTTAGCCTGAATAGACCTCTTCTGGAATAGCTCAAGTTCATATGTTTTCAACACCCCATACAACACATCATAGCTTGTGTTATGTAGGTCTCTTTCCAAAAGAGAAGATATCCTTGGCTCTAGATGGGTTGGTAAAGTCAGCAGAAACTTCATGTTTAGCTCCTTGGTCTCATAGTGTTTGCCATAGATCTTCAATTCATTTATCAGTTTGTTGAACCTCTCAAAAACCTCAGTAATACCTTCTTTTGGTTGAGCCATAAAAGCTTCATACTGAGAGACAAGTATTTGTTTCTTGTTTTCTCTGACTTGAATAGTGCCTTCATAGAGCACTTCTATGAGATCCCACATCTCTTTAGCAGAGTCAAGATGAGCAACAGCGCCATACATATTTGTGTTCAGAGAATCACAGATTATGAGTTGAAGACATCCATCCAGTGCAACCTTATCCTTCTCACCGTCTGTGTATTTTGCTGGATCTTTTAGTTCAAACCGCCTTTGTACAATCTGTGTGCCAGATGTTGTTTCTGGAATCTCCACTTGTGGAACAAATGGTCCAGGTTTTAGAATATCTACATACATGGACCTAGAAGCCCTGATGTACATCATCATCTTCTTCTTCCATAGATTGTAGTGTTCCCTGTCGAATGGAGGGATTTTGATACTGCTTAGTTTTTGTGTCCTCATTTGATCTTTTTACTGTTAAGGATTAAACAGCCTGCTCTGATACCAATCCCACAGAAACTATACAGGGGAGGGTGATTGGATAGTTTCAAGTAATTTGAGATTCTTTTGAAACTGTTTGCTGTGAATTATATAAGTATTTAAATGCGGAATAGAAAGAACAAGAACACACAAATACTTCAATCTACTTTGTATTAAGTAAATCGAATACTACAGCTCTAGAATAAAATTCTGGCTTCAAAAAGAGAACTGATTGTTCTTGTTTCCTTACAGAGAAAGAAAAGATGAATATACTTTCTGTCTATCACTCTTATTGCTAATGATTTGATTTGCATGATATTTAAGACCTATACAAACTAGTGGACATACTCAATTTACACAAATACTCTCTAACTACTACTGACAGCTCTAACAAACCACAGAGGGTACACTGTGCAGATAAGGACCACCACTTAGCCTTTCTTTTGATTCCGTTTCTTCCTCTCCAAGTTTAGCTGTAGATTTGTCATATGTAAAAAGAACCACAGACTAGTACAGATGCTTCCAGTATTTGTCTCCATTTTATTTTTACCTTTTACCTTCTTTTGTCTTGTTGTTAAACGTCTAAGTGTTGATATCGTGAACTCCAGTATTTCTCTCCTCCAAACATGTTGACATAGCTCTTTGAGACTTTGTTGTATGAAGACTTCATGATATAGTTATATTGTAGACTATGCGGTATAGCTATGTTGAGGACTTCACGACATAGTTCAGCTGTATTGAAGACTTTGTGGTATGGCTAAGAGGAGTATGCGACATAGCACAAACTGACTTCATAGACTGAGTATTTTGACTTTGTGATCTCAACACTTCACAACATGGCTTTAAGGACTTCACGATATAGTTCATTCTGACTTGTCGACATGGGGACTTAGAAAAATTTTGCACCTTATTTCTATAAAGTATTTCACCCTACTGCATGAACAACTTGAACTTCTGCTAGGATGATTACTTCCAGATCCTATGTAAGATCTAGTTGCTTGAAACTTTCGAAGCTCATTATTAAGTTGAGCAATCAGAATAAATCTAAGTACATTGGAGACCTATACTATATCTCAGTGATAAAATTCACTAAGCCATGTAAGTGACATTGTCAATAAATGTAGGCTTCCTAAATGTGATATTCAGACATGCCTTGAGCCCAACAATTTTCAAAAGACATTTGACACTGTAAATTGAGAATTCCTCTTGAATTTGATAAATAAGTTAGGTTTTGGAAGTAGGTGGGTTGGATAGATTATAAATTTCTTGAAAAGTATCAGAATTTTCGCTTTGGTTAATATATCTGCAAGAAAAAATTTCATTCCTTGCAGAGGATTGAAGCAAGGAGACCGTCTTTCTCCTTTATTGTTTAATCTGGTGGTGGAGGTGCTGAATAGGATGCTAGAAAAAGTAAAAGAAATAAATCTTTTCAAAGAGTTTGCTTTGCAGGGAATCAAGCTCAATTCTTACATCTGCAGTTCGCAGATGATGTAATACTTTTTATTGAAGACAACATGAAGTCATTAAGGGCTGTTAAAAGTATTATATTTACATTCTAAATTCTCACAGGGCTGAAAATAAATTTCAATAAGGGTAATCTGTATGCAATGAAGGGAAATGAAGTTTCCTTAGTGGACATTAATAATGGGGTACAGAACAGGGCAATGGCGTATTAATAATGAAGAAAGAACTGTGTAAAGCATAAATGTAATGTACTATGTAATAGAAGGATAATAACTCAACTTAGGATAAGAATCAGGAACATAATATTAACTATGAAGCACAGGAATCCAGAAGATCAACTATAGGACAAATAC
>PHNY01000126.1:21344-38312 GCA_003724115.2 Anethum foeniculum
ACTCACGGGACCTGTCAAACTGGTACTAACTCTTTCGAGCAACTCACTGCAGTCCTAGACTCTTGATTCTATAAACAAAAGTACTATTTTAATCCAACAAACCAAACTCAATTGACGTATCTATACTCTCGACATTTAACACTTACCTGGTCATTTATATCTAAGCATGACATTTGTTTAACTAAACAGATAGCAGATATGTCAAGTAGCACGTAGGCATGTAATTCATATAACACGTAAATAAAATCGTAACGCAATTTGGTTCAGTGCTTTTAAGATTGAAATCGGGTCAAAATATGATTTTTCGGTCAATATCCGACTCAGAAAAGATTGTAAAATACTTGACCTTTTGCTAGAAACAAATTTGGGTCTCGAAAGTATTTTTGATGGAAGTAGAATAATTTTCTAAGTCTACACGCGTTCATTTCGTTAAAAACAGACAAACGGTCTATTTATTACAAATAAAATAAGAATAATTCAATTAATAATAATATTAATTAATAATTCAATATTCTATATATTTTAAAAAATTTAGACATAATATTTGAAGTATAATTTGGCTTAATTATAAATAAATATATTTTATTTAACTATTTATAAATAGAATAAATTGATTAAATGAATTAATAAATAAAATAAATAAAATAAATTATAAATAAATAAAATAATTTGGATTTTTAAAATAATACAAAAAATAATTTTCTGGAATTAAAGGGAATAATTAACTAAATAGATTTTTCATTAAAAATAATTTTTTTTAGAATTAAAAATGAATTTTTAATTATTTTTAAAACAAATTTCCAAAAATATTTTAAAGGGTTTGGGTTTGGATCGAAACCAGGTCAGCTCAAGTGGGTTAAAGGGTCTCAGCCGGGTCGCCAAGAAATACGGCCGGCAAATGGGGAGAGCCCCGTTTGGGCTTAAAACCCTACGAATTTCAACTGTTTTCAGTCCTAACCAAATCAACAGCCTCCCGACAATTTACCAGCACCAAGAACAATAGCAACCAGGGCCGGAAACCGGGAATCTGGTAAAAAACCAATTAAAGCAGGAGAAAAGCTCACAATTCCGGCCAAAGTCAAAACCCGTCAATTATTAACCAAATATTACAGTTAATATACGAAAATGAAGCTCTGATTATACTTGATCTATTCACATAATTATGGCTAACAATAATATCGTGATTAAACCAGAAAATCAAAATTGACCAAAAACACAAAACTCGCATAGCCGATTCTACAACAAAACAATAAAACTATATACTCAAATCGACGTTAAATAACATGAGGAAACTATCCATAACATCAAAACAATCAGAAAAATTTAAGAAATCAAAGCCCCATATTCGCCGATTCCAGCGAACGTGGAACCATCAAAATATTTAACCTTAGATCGAGTTCTTAGTGTCAAAATAACGAACTTTTCAAGGGCTTTAATTTGCTTTCAAGATCGCTAGAAATGGTTGAGTAAATCACTTGAAATCAATGAATCTTTGAACTGGGTTGTTAGAGCTTTAATCGGATAAACGAGAGTGTTTTCTGAATTATCTCATATTTTTTTTTTGATTTTTTTATAATTATTAAAACAAATTTTCAGCTAATTATAATTACGGAAAATAATACCCAAAAATCGTTTAACGATAGTTTGACCGTATAGCTAAAATAATTAGACCTAAAATATTTATTTACGGGAAATAATTATTTTTATAATATTTAATTAAATATAAAAATTGTACCAAAATTCGCCAAAATTTATGTACGTTTAAAAAATACAATAATATCGAGGAGGTGAATCATTTTCGATATTTATAAAATTAAAAGTACAAATTTTTGCTGGGTTTGACGTCTCGGTAGGGTCCCAGTTTCGATAATTTTTATTCGATTGAAGTATTTTCTAAACTAAAAAATAAATAATTATAAAATATCCAAGCAAAGTGCTTTTAATACTAGGATGGGCTCTCTTGAAGCAAAGGTGGAAGGTTTGGACAACAAGATGAATATTTTTCTCTCTCACTTACAAGCTGCAAATAATAATACCAAAAATGGGGAGAAAGTAGTTCCAACAAAATTCACTCCTGAACTAGTATTAAGAAAGGATGATGATAATATTGGTGATGATGTAGATAAAGCAACTAGAACTGAAACTGAAACCTCTGATGCTGTTGTAGTGAGAACTCAAACTAAGTCAAAAACTCATACCAAGTAGTTAACTCATGTTTCTACTAATGGGACTACAACTGCTAAAACTAAAACTGTATCAACTTAAATCCTGATGGAATAGCAAATTCTAACAGAAAGTCATTAAGCTCTATCTACAATTCCTGAAGGTGATAAGATTATTTTGAACATACTGAAGATGTACAGAAGTTCTTCTTAGAAATTCAAAACTAAAGATGGAGAGATAGTCACTCTTTATCATAAAGATAAAAGAGTTGAGAAGCTGTATGATAGAAAAGCATTTTCTCTATTTATCCTGATCTTTCTGAACAGGAAATGCGGAAACAACAAGAAGAAATCTTGAGAAGTTTACAAACTTAATCTAAAACTTCTGCTAGAGGTAAAGGAAGGATCTAGAAAAGGAAGAGGAAGAAGAGGAAGATGAATGACTCCTACTTTTGATCAAGTCAATGTACCTAGAAGAACAAGGCTAAGTGGGATAAGAATTAAAAAATTACTGATCAACCTTAACCCTAGACTCCTAAAGTTTTGATTGATCCTCAGCATTTACAAGTTTAACCAGTTAAAGATTTGACTATATTTAAAGATACTAAAGAACATGAAGAAGATGGAGAATCAGACTTAGTGCATAGAAGTAAATCAAGAAGTTCAATTACTGATAAAGTTTAAGATACTGATGCAAATCTTGATCCTGGTACATTAGTAGCAAATACTTATACTGATAGAGAGTATCTTGATACTTTGAATATAATAGTTCTTTCTATAGTAGTGCTGAAGTGGATGAAGAAGATAGAAGGATATCAGAAGAAAGGAGAATTAAGGAGGAAGAAGTCAAAAGAATTGTTTACAGAGTAGATGCTTACTACAAGGCTAATCAAAGGGTCTAGAAAAGAAAAATGGTGTGAAACCAAATACCAATCTTAAGGCTAAGTTATGCTTCTATCAAAGATGAAGATATGAAATGGAAGAAGATTGATCCAGTTGACTATTCTAGTGGTATAAAATTCATAAATTTTGTTTCCAGAGGAATAAGAAGTGAAGCTCTCATAGTAAAAGATGATGAAAAGTAAAAGATGATCAAACCAAATATGAAAAGGAACCAAGCTAGATTGAATAGTATCACAAGATGAAATAGATGAAACCTTTCACAAGAGGAGGAATTGGTCATGCTAATGTTGGATTTTCTAATTTGGGACTTCTAGATATTCACTCTCTTACTGAAGAACTGGTGAAGTTGTCACAATAGCACATCTTGATAAACATGAAGTTGTCAAAATAGTTCATGATAATTTCGATGGTGCAAAAGTCAAAAAGAAGATGTTGTACTTTATGGTGAATGGAGAAGTGAAGATCCTACCCAAGAAGAAATTACTGATGAAGTCAACCAAAGAACTGAAGTATGAACATTATTTGCTAAGGGTTGAAAATCATACTACCAGGATTTGGTCAAATATGATTCTTAAAACTATCATAAGAATAATTTTGGATAATAAAACAATCTATGATGGTGACTATAAGCCTATTATTTGAACTTTAGAAGTCAGGAAGTAGATATGCAAATAAATTATACTTTCTTTGAAACATTTCTAAATACAAGATAGTTACCTTTTAGTCCTGACAACTTGAACTTTAGGGCTAGATTAATCCTACTTGATGATCTGCAAGTTGCTTGAAGTTCAAGTATGAATTTGAGAGCAGCTATCTATTAGTTGAGAGAAGACACGGAAGAATGCAGAAATTGAAAGAAAAGGCTGATACAGATTCTTTAAAAAAAGGGAAGAGAAAGACTGATCAACTTTCTAAGCATGCACCAGCTCTTTTATGAAATCTTAGATTGAAGCAAACATATTTATTTTTACTTGACATTCGTAAATCTTTCATTGAACATTTTGTTGATTATTTTTTGACATTATTGAGTTGGACTGGTAAGTAAGAATGTTAAGAAAATAAATTAGTATCGTTTTTAAAAGTTTTATGAAGGAATTCTAAGGTTGAAAAGTCAACTTGAGAGGTTGAAAGTGAGATGCTAGAAAAGTATCCTCACCTGTTTTCTTAGCGTGATTCTTAGGACAGAATCCTTTTAAAGGGGGAAGGATGTAATATCTGAGAATTTTACGACTATTTTGTAATATATTAAATGAAATACTATGTGTTTTATCATAGGTCTGAGTCATTTGGTCTTAAATGTTACGTGGTATATGTTGTATGTGATTATGTAAGGGACTGATATTTTTTCGCATATTTTATTTCGTGTTAAATGTGATATTCAAGGTTCATACGACTGTTTGGTTGTGGAGTGTATATCTCAATTTTGAGGACTGTTAGGTCTTTTAAGACGTGAAGTTTTACAGTTTGTTTAGTGAAATCGTTTGTTTATTTAAGAGGTATGTGATTTTTAAGGACGTAACACTTCAGTTATGACTTATAACATCATAATCTTCAGGATTCAATTTGCACCTTATAATTTTATAATTATAAATTAACCCGATACCTTAAAAAATGATTGAACATCTGGGTCTAAATATACATATGATTGCTATATTAATTTAGCCACAAGTATGCAAAAATATCAAATTACAGGCTACTTATAATAAGAATTAGAAGCTAAAAGAAAAAATTTTCTAAATTGCGTCAAAATATATAACATATGGTATGCAAATTGATCGTTTGGATATGGATAAAAATACAATGAAGTCCGATAAAAAAAATACTCACCCATTACGAGAAAAATTAAATTAGAAGCAGAAAAGATTAGCTGGGATGCTTTGTGGTAGGTATATTTTAATTCTTTGTGCATCTAAGGGTCATTAGATTACTCTAATAAGTTTCTATTTTCATTTTAGAAGGGAATTTCTATTTGAACATATATCTGTATAACATTATAAATATTTTTCCTTAGTTTATAAGTTGTTGTGCAAAACATGCCTCTTATAAGAAGAGTAAGTCATACTGACAATCCTAAAAATTAGTTGACTTGTATTGATTTAGTAATTTGTAAATGTATTTCTTGAGTCTGTAAAATTGATAACAAGACTAGACTGGAATATTTTTCTATGGACAACCATCAAGCTAAGGAATAAAACTCTGGAAAAAGATCAAGCCTGATCATGCCTCAGAATGAAGATACACATCTTGAAGAAGAATTATGTTGTAGATTGAAAAAATTTCCAAGTCAAATGTCGACAAGTCACAAATCAAGTTATATCGCGCATTCAGCTTATATAGAAGTCTATCGCGAAGTCAAGCTTATAGAGAAGTCTATCGCGAAGTCAGCTTATAGAAAAGTCTATCGCGAAGTCAAGACTGTAGAGAAGTCTATCGCAATAGAAGCTACAGAGATCTCTATCGCGAAGTCATATTGATATGTGGAGATATCGACAAGTCCCTCATATATCCCGACAAGGACATCTCTACAAGAGGCTTAACACTTTGAAGATTTCGATAACAGTTCTATTTACAGAGTGCAATTATCATGAAGATTCAAAACCACAGGTCAACAAAACATTTTATCATTAAAATGGAATGTTTACAAATGCATCTTGAAGAGTGCAAGATCAAAGGCCAAGATGAACTGGCCAAAGGAGTGTAGAAGACTTGCAAGATAGTCTGTAGATATGCAGCATTTAAAATAGAAACAGACAAAGGGTCTTTAGAAAATATGTCTATCTATTTTAGTGCAATTTCTGTAAACTGTGCATGTTAATCTATAAAATATGACACATTGCCTTTGTCTAGAAAAGAGAGCGAAATAGGACAAACAAACTAGATCTTGTATTCTCTCAAGTAGAAACTAAGTTTCTACATATTCAAGAAGTTAGATTTGTAGCACAACCCAATTAATTTTTGAATAAAATTAAGTGAGTTTTAATAACTGTTTTATCTTGCATTCTACAGTGTACTAGTTATCACTACACATTTACTTAAGCCACCAAAGCTCAAACATCCTACAATATTCAACTTGATTTGATCGAATTAACAAAGATAGTTTCACAGAAAAATCAAAAAATACATCCACCCCCTCTGTGTGCATTTCATACCTAACATAAGTACTCCCTTCGAACCATTTATATTAGCCACATTTTCATATTAAAAAAGTTAAGTGTTAAATATGTTAAAAATTTTTAAATATGTTAATAATTGAAATTAAATTTGATAATTTTTAAATGATTTCTAAATATTGATGACCAATATTAGTGGGAGGAAGGGAATATTGTAAGAGATTAGTTTTTCTGAAATTACCTCATCTAAATTCCCTGAGTTTAAAAAGAATTCTCATATTAAAATATGAGGGTATTATTGTAATTACAGAAAGTTATATATATTTACAAGAACATATTATTATTTTATAATAAAATACACTTAGTACGTTAGGAAAGTTCGTGATGTAATGTCAGGAACATTATTCCCATATTGTAATATACTCCCTACGTCCCAATAGATTCTTAACATTTGAAATAGAGAGTTCGGCACGCATTTTAAAACTCTTATCTACCATAGTTCTATAACTTATTTTTAAAATTTTCTTTTTTAAAATAAAAATTTAGACATTTAATTTTTATTCAGAAGAATTTTTTTTTTAAAATAATTTATATAACTATACTAGATAAGAGTCTTAAAATGAACGCGGCTTGTTAAGAACCAAGAGGTACGGACGGAGTATAATTTTAGAAATTTAAGAAAATTTCATAAGGCCGTCGCGAGCCTAAAGAACAGTTGTTTGGCTTCTAAAATTGAACAAAACTCCAACTTGATATAATGTCTCAAACCCTTTTCAAATCATTCCCCAAACTTGCACAATTCACAGTCATTGTCAAGAACGGTGCTGTTTTTGCACCTCACTCCTCAAATTATAACCACCTCCCCAGAAGAAGCATATCAAGAAGTATATGTTGTTACAGTAGTGAAAAGGGTTCCAATTTAGAGGCAGTTGGGAGAGAATTGTTGGGGCTTTCTGATGAGCAACTGTTGAGTCAGTGTGATCAGACCACTTTTAAGTCTTCTGGGCCTGGTGGGCAGCATAGGAATAAGAGGGAGACTGCTGTCAGGCTTAAGCATCTTTCAACTGGCATTGTTGCTCAGGTTTGCTTGTTCATATCGTATTTTCGTATTCGTAAATGGGTTTATTTTGTGTTAATGAAATGCGGAAAATTGAGGTATTGTGGATTGTAGTTAGTTAATTCAGTTTTGTTGTGTCATTTAAGGGTTTTTTTTGTATGTGATTTTGTGGATAATTGAGTACATTCCTATTAGTATAGTGTGAAACCTCAGACGGTATTTGAATTTTTATTAACGGGTACATGTAGTTGTATCGAGTTTGTGCTGTCTTTCTACTAATTCCAGGTTTAAGTTGTGTTACTATTTGTAAAAGTCTCGAATTTATTGAAATTTTACAAAAAATTGAATGTCAAAGGTTAGAAGGATAATTTTTTGGAAAGAACAAGCTCTTCTGGATCTTGTGTGGATTAATCCAGTCTCGACCCGTCTTTTGGGTCAATGATGAAGTTGTGTGTGTAGCTTGTGTTAGACATTGTCGGCCTTTGTAAGATGGTCTCAATTTTTTATCGAAAGGTTCACATGTGGTGGCATCACCCTGCTGGCGGTAGGCAAAGTCTTACATGCGAGATTCAAGCGGCATTTCTGACCTTTTTTTAAATTATGCAAATATTTTTCATAGATCATCGTATTTTGGGGTAACACTTAAATGTGGTTTTATTTTATGAAAAAACAGTTTGTTGGCTAGCGTGATAAGTGTTGTGTGTTATGCCACTGTGAAATAAGCAGCTTTCATGAGATAGCATAAAATGATTGAGGATTTATTTTGGGTGGAAGCTACCTGTAGCAGACAAAGATAAAGAAACTAGAAAGTATTTTAATTGACTATTGCACCTAGGCTATGTTGGTTAATAGTTTAAAGTAGGAGATTGCACTATAACCCTATAAGTTGTCTATTCCTGTGTTTGGTTTGTAGATTTGGCAAAGGGATTGGCAAATTTGTTTTTCCTTTAAAGGTTTTTTGCCCCTTTTTCAATCGTATTTATTGCATTTACCTGTAGGCTGCAGAAGATAGATCACAACACATGAACCGTGCATCTGCATTGACTCGGTTGCGAACTATGCTTGCTCTTAAAGGTTTGTTAATTCTTACATACGTACATGCATTCTGTATCTCCCTCATACTGGACATCGCTACTTAAATATGTTACAACAAGACGAAAATAAGCAAGACAACCAGTGATACATCAACACTAGGGTTCATGAGCTCAAACGGAACACGTATGTAGTCACTCGGACATACTTCACATTATCATAATAATCATATAGTATTAGTTACAATGTCATACCTACAACTTCTATAATCTATATATTAATTATTAATACTATCTTTTTTTTTTTTAATTTAGTCAGGAACACTATAGATCTTGATACATATTCACCTCCACAAGAGCTTCTTCAAATTCTTCCTGCAAAATCTACCATCAGAGGAAAAGATGTCGGTTCACAAGTTGGCCCCAAAAATCCAAAGTTTGTTTTGGTCTGTCTTATTCTCTTGTCTTCTTCTTTTTCCTTGTCAAATGTTGAAGGCATTGAGTTACTTGATGTGAAGCGAGTTAGATTCTTATTTATGATCACTACATTTAGTATTTCAATAACTGTAACCAACGGTTTTCTTTCCTTATTGCAGGGGATGCAAGCGTTACTTGATTTAATCTGTGCAGTGGATGGTTCTGTTGCTGATGCTGCAAAGAAGCTTGGGTACTAAATATTGATTTTTCAAACCTCTAACACATTTGTATTTTCCTATTTAAATCTTTATCTTCTATTTGATGAATTAAATTAATCAGATGTCAAAATGGGGAGAATGTTAGAAGTTTTCTGCTTTTCCATTTTCTTTGGCTATTTAGATACTTTCTAACTGAAACTATTAAGAGTAGGATGCTGCAGGGTCAAGAAAATGATAATTTGTTCCAACAAATATTTTCTGCTTACTCAGCAAAAATAAAAGATCTTCATTTATAGTAGATTGGTATCATATTACACTTGTAATGTTTAAGTAGGTAAAAATTTTATGCATTACATTTTGCTGTTCTGTATGATTATCTATGTGATAATAGCTGATTTTGGGTTATACTATTAAACTGAGTTACTAAGCCACTCAACTTATTAGTAGAATATAACAATTAATGCAGGCTAAGTACTGGGGCTCTGTCACGATTGATATTATCAGATGATTCACTTCGAATGGCAGTGAATGAATTTAGAGCATCCAAGGTAAACATTTATGTACATAGATACGTTCTCAATTCTCTTTGTTTTCATTTGACAAAAAACATCTTTTTCCTATTCCTAATACAGAATTTCTCCACATCCATTATTTTGTAGTTGTTCCCATCAAGTAATATAATTTATTTATATTTCTAAAATTTGTCAGATAACATCATTTCTTCAGCTTGTACTTGTATGCTTGTAGTATATGCTCAGAATGATCGCCATCAGTGACATCATAATGGCAGTGCAGAAATTTTGAAAGCAGATAGTAATAGTCTATAGAGAATAGGAAAATCAATAATCAGAGTCCATCTACCAGCTTAGTTAATCTGTCAAAATCCCAAACAAACAACGCTATTAACAAATCTGAAAATAAACAGTGTCGTGCTGGTGCCTTGAAATTTGCGAATTTCTCCTCTTTAAATTTTGCTTAATTGATTATCACCTCTCTACAGTGAATGATGAATATTGAAAATATCAAAATGGGTTGTGAAAGTCTGAAGTTTTGGAAAGACTAATGTTTTAATGTCAAAACATGCAGGGAATGAAGCCTCTCAAATAGCTCTTTTCAAATGGCAACTTTATGCATCAGGTGCAGAAGTGATCTTCTCTTTTGTTCTGTAGTTTACAGATCTGCATGGTAATTAACTTAGTTGACGATGTACCTGATTATCTGTTGCTTTTTCTAGTATGAATGGTTCAATTCGTATCTGTTTTGGGCTACAAACTGTTTTTTCCCAATGAATTGCAAGTTTTATTTTTGATGCCTAAAATCTCATAGTATAACCAATTTAAAATAAACAATGTCTGAAGACCGTTTTATTACCTGACATGTGGCATTTATGTCATAACCTGCTTTAAACGGCCAAACAAGTATAAATATATACATGCAAAATAGTATTTTTACTTCTACAGATAGGCATTTGAGGCTTTTGTTATTGCATAATGATATTTTTACATTCAACTAATAAAACAAGTAAATTTTGAAAGCTAAATGGTGAAGTTAAGGAAGAAAAGAATTTACTCTCCACTCTCTTGCACTACACAAGCTGCATTATACCGTAAGTTATGCCTACAGAGAGCTAACAACTTCTTAATCATCTATTTGCTGGCAGAGTTCTTCGTGGATGGATTTCTTTGCAGAAGCTGTGTCTGGTCCCTTATTTTCATAACCACTGAAAGATGGATACATTTTAGCCACTATGGGAGGTTTCATTGAGGTTTTTTTAAGGTAGGTGAGGTGGGTAATGTGGAATTTTCTGAGATAGAGCACTCTGTTTCATTTGGTGTGAGAAAATCCATAGTTAACTCTGTCGTGCACTATGTTACTGGTTTTTAAGTATACTTATGATCATACATGTAACTATTGATATATTTTGTCCCTATTACTTCGGAACATATGATGGAAATTAAAAAAAGTGAATTATCTGTATGAAGCTACTGTATTGTTTTTGACTTGGCATCTTTCAAACATACAAGTGGTTAGTGGTCAGTGATTACTGTATGTCCTCAAGTAAATGGCAAATTTTTTCTTCTTTATTGAAGTGGAATGACACACACACAAAGGAAATGAAAAATCCGTCACCTGTGCCTTGTCATCTGTGGAGTAATCCTGCCAAGAGTCTACACTGTCACTAAAGTAATATAGTTCAGAAGTGCATACACACACGCACATGGAAATGTGTCTTCAACATGTGTTTCAATTTATTGAAATAACTTGGTAAAATATTAAAAAAAACAAATACGACTTAAGACATGCGTATCTCGTAGAGCGGGGGTCGCGAAATTTTCCGAACTGATGGATAGCAATCGAATCGATCTGAACGGTTTTTATCAAACCTGTTTTTTACGGTTTGGTTTTTGGTTTTTATTTGAAAATTTTAATGAATTTAGTTCGGATTTGATTTTTCGGCCAATCGAACCAAAACCCGACCTGAAAATCAATTCGAACTGAAACCAACACCGAAGCCTGACCGAACTTGATATATTAAATTTAATATACTGTCATTATATATTTCTATAATACATTTTTATAATTGAGAAATGATTATATTATAACTTAATTGAATTGAGTAATTAATATAAATAAATATTAATTTACATGTATATTAATTAAATAATTATGAATAAATATAATGTATATATCTATTCTTAAAGTTTAAATTTTTAATTTTTGTTACTATATAAAATTTTATAGTAAATATGATTTAATAAAAAAAATTTAATATTATCTTTTATTATAAATATAATTAAATTCGAATTGCTATTTAAAATATACTTATGTATAATGATTTATTAAATTAATATTTTTTATCAAGAGTGTATTAGAAATATATATAATTTTTTTTTCGAAAAAATATATATTTTTTATTTAATAAAAATATATTAAAATCCCCGATTACCTGCGGGGATCCCCGTTCTCTATTCAGAACGGGGATCGGGAAGCAAAATAATTCCCGTTCAAGAATCGGGGCTGGTTCGGGGATCGGGGACGGGAATAACACTCCCCGACCCCAAAGTGACCTAATACCCATCCCTGGTGGCGTTGGCATGTTGGACCAACTTCCTCCTGGATCGTTCAAAATACAATATATGTATTGTATATGAAAAGTTTTTTGCTTTTTCTCATTATTTATGTTTATGAAAATCTTATAATTGGAAGCACGTATTAGGAATTTTAAAATAGGACATTTTACAATATATCTCAGATTAATAGATTATTTTACAAATGTATCCCTTTTTATTTAAAAATTATAAATATGTCTCATGATTAAATTTTAACTCTTTATGCAAGTCATAGAGATATAACTAATTATAATATGACTTGCTAGTATTTCTTGACTGCCCTCTTTATTGCAGTTATTAGATTATTTATGACCCTAATAAATATATGATTTGATAATACATGCCATGAGATTTAATAGCAGAAGATTTAAACAATATTGTTAGCTATTCAATCAAGCTTTGCTCATGCTTCATGGTAAAAGACGAGAGCGAAATGGGGGGTAAAATAGATATAATTTCCCGATTTTAGATTTTATGACTAGGAACATTGTTTGCAACTGGCTTTTGATTAATGATGCATCATACATTTATTAGTTATTAATATCTCGGAGACAATGCATCATATTGTTATTTCAGACATTGAATCTAGCCAATATATTTCCAAAAATTCAAAAATCTAAATGATAAAGACTTTTTTTTTGCAAACAAAAAGCGGTTTTCATTAAATTAAACATAACATAGCTGGGACAAACCCCCCAACTGCCGATACAACCAGGTTGAAAAACAAAAACATACTAAAAACGATTAGCTGATTTGTTTCATAATCGTTTAACACATAGAATTTAAAGATTCTTAAAGCTAAAAACGAAATCAAAGACATTCCAAGCGATCCAAACTGTACCAACATCCCTGAAAGAAGCAACATCACAATTGACCTTTTCACATAAAAACTATTATTAGCCTAGTGTTCAGAAACCCCAATCGCATAAATTGAGATTGAAAGAGTGGCACCCCAGCTATCTACATGCCGGATACCAGCTATAGACATTGCCGAAAATGTAAACCCCCAAAAGATGAACAATCTTTGATTGTGAAAGGTGAGCTTTTGCAATAATCATCACCACTCCAGATTCGATACAGGTTTTCTAGATCTCTAAAAAACATCAATAAAATAATTCTCAACAGATCCAACACCGAATAAACCCAAACATAACTAAACAAAAACATAACAAAACAACCCAAAAGGAGAGACAAAACAAACACTTCAAAAGGAGAGATACACAAACGCCCAAAAAGTTGGGTTTTATTGAAGGAAAATCAAAGAATACGAGAGAAAACAATTGGGTTGGGGCTTTCCACCTGAGAAAACCCAGTGGAAGCCCCTCGACTAACTTGAGAAAAGACAAAAATAAAGAAAGAAAGGCGGCTCCTCAAACCCTGGAGAGAGTTTTTTAGAATGATAAAGACTTTTGTCCAATCTCTAATTTATGAAAACAAAGGTTTCAAGCCTTCAACTTTCTGCTGCCTCTCTAAATAATCGATTTTTCCAAAATTTATCTGTGTCATCAGTTTCTACACAGCACCTGCTAAGGTAATGATTTTGGTGTGATGGAATAGCGGAGATGTTGTACAAAGAATGGGCATAAGGTTCTAGTACTAACAAGTAACATTGATTTTCCTTTTTTTTTAATTATAGAATACTGCTAAACTCTTTTTTTTGTTGTACTATTTGAAGAATGTAGTGAAACATGAATATTGTTTCTTGTGCTACACATAAGAAGTCTTTTCTTAGTCATTTTTGGACCGGTAATATATGTTGGTTTCTCAATGGGACGGTTTCGTCATTCCATACCCACTGTTGAGTGAGCAATCGAATAACGAAAAAGTTCAAATTTTGTAGCCGGAATATATATCTACGATAGTGGTTCTTTAACGGAAAAATCATTGGAGTGTGGTGGGTGCAATAAATTGGGGGCTGAGATTGCAAGGATGTATATCACTACCCTCTATGCTATGAGGAACTTTATTTCTACTATTTTATTATTTTGGCACAACCTTAATTTAATCAACAGTAGATAATAAGGGGAGTTAAAGCTTTACCTAACGATGAGGGACAAAAGCCACGCGCACCTAACAATACTTCGTCAAGTGCTTCATATATCCGAGCTCTTGGTATGAAATTGTCAATTTCAAATCACAAAGACTCTCACATAACCAAATCGGAGCCTCACTTCATCAAAATAGAAGGGCTCACTTTAGTTAAGGGGTTCCTAAAAGTTGTTCAGATGAAGGGCTCTCATGTCACTATGCAAAGGCCTCACCTTCAAACGTTTCATGAACACAGTAGGGGAACTCTCCGGCAACATGTTCCTTCAAATCTCTTCCCATGCAGGGGAATCGATAGAGGGCATTATCAATGATGGCATTCCAAGAGTGGGCATTCTATGAAGAGGCATCTGTGTTGGGAGCAGCTCAAAAAATCTTAGCACGCTCCCTGACGAGAGGTCTAAGATATCATTTTTTGAAAATGCATCTCATGAGGGGCATCTCATTATGAGACATCCTATAAAGGGAATCTCTCTCATAGGCATGCTATACGGAGGCATCTTTCAATGAGGCATCAAATAAAGAGGCATCTCACAACGAGACTTCTCCCATTGAGGCATCTAATAAAGAGGCATCCCAAGAGGGGAATTCTATGAGGGAACTTACTCTAATGTCGAAGATTGAAATAACAAAGATGAAATTGATCCCCGAGGCTCACGAGAAAAATGACCAGAGCGAAAAGGGCATGGTCAAATAAGATGCCAATAGTAAGTGAAGGCACACCATACTGTTCAGGTCGCAGCCTAAATGGAATAGGGCGATGTTAAGAGCCTCTCTCAGTCCAGACGAGTATCTTAATTTGACCATCCCAATTCCGTGTATGAATACTTCACTTCATAACAATAATTTTGCATAGCGAGGCTCACTTATGACCACTACGCCATAGATGGCCGGATGCAATGCTTTTTTAATGTAACACTCACTTTGTGTTACAATTGTCCAGTGTTTTTTAGCAATTGAAATGCTATAGATATTGTGTTACATTAGTTCAGAAATCTGTGTTGCATTATAATTCTAGTGTTGCACATTGCAACACTAGTGAAAAAGCGTTGCATTCGATATATAATCAGGGAGCTAAAATGTTGACGTGGCAGTAATGACGTCAGCAGGTGGGACCCACTTTGCTGACGTGGCAGTGATGACGTCAGCAGGTGGGGCCCACTTTGATGACGTGGCAGTGATGACGTCAACAGGTGGGGGCCCACTTTGCTGACGTAGCAGTGATGACGTCAGCATGTGGGGCCCACTTTGCTGACGTGGCAATGATGATGTCAGCAGGTGGGGCCCACTTTGCTGACGTGACAGTGATGACGTCAGCAGGTGGGGCCTACTTTGCTGACGTGGTAGTGATGACATTAGCAGGTGGGACCCACTTTGCTGACTTGGTAGTGATGACATCAGCAGGTGGGACCCACTTTGCTGACTTGTCTTGCTTATGTGGCGTAATAGCGTTGCATTAGCTCTTTTAGCGTTGCATCTGAGCTTTGGTGTTGCATTCGAGCTTTGTGAAATTTTAATAATGGTAAATTTTATTCTTAGAAAAATGTTAAAAAAATGTTTTCGAAATATGGACATACAGATGTTAAAATAGAATAATTTTAGTGATGTGAGAATTTTTAAAATTTTTGAAATTTATCTGGTTTAGTAAAAATCATAATTAGTGTTAAAGTATAACGAGTTTGGCGATGTGGAATATTTTAAAAAATTAATACGGATTATGTTTTAGAAAATCCTTTTAGATGTTCCAACTATATATAAATGTTGAGGTATAACAAGTTTGGTGAAGTGTAATTTTTTTAGAAAAATATTAAGATTTATTTAGTGTACCTTTATATTAGTCCCACACTCTAAGCAAAGTATAAGTATATATTAACCCCTAAACCCTAAACCTCAACCCTAAACCCGAATAATTTTTAAAAAATATATTTTAACGATCCAACCGTACGGATGTTAAAATCTAATGATTTTAGTGATTCGATTTTTTTTTTGAAAAATATTCAGACTTATTTGGTGTGATTTTATAGCAGTCAAAGTATGCATTTTTATTAAATACTCTTATCCGGTTCATGATTTTTTTTTTTGAAAATCTTTTTTGACGATCCAACCGTACGGATGTTAACATCTAACTTATTTAGTGACGTTAAATATTTTTATTTTTTTTCAGATTTATTTGGCGTGACTTTATAATAGTCAAAACGGTTGAAATATTCATGATTTTAACTTTATAAATATCAAAAGAATATGTAATCAAAATTGGGTAATAACATATGGATTTTGAACTGACTTTCACTCACATATTATATAACATGTTCAAAATTTTTGTAAATAGAATAACATTTACTACTAAAAGAATTTAAGAAATTTACTAATTTAATTTATTAAAATAGAATAAAAAAAGGAAAAAAGCCGAGCGGGCTTTTTCCCCCAAAATGAAAAAGCCGAGCGGGCTTTTTCTCCCCCCCAAATGAAACATGTTCGTTCAGTAAATTACTCTTTCCCTCCTCCTATCTCCTATCTCACTCTCTCTCCTATCTCACTCTCTCAAGTCTCATAAACATGCTCTCTTAATTTTTCGTTCATCACCCGCTGTAATCACTCATAATTTTTCGTTCATTACCCGCTGTAATCACTTTCTCTTAATTTTGTAAATATGGTTTGCGATTCTTCACTCTCTTAATTTTTCTAATTTTAATTTTGCAGGTCTTTAAATTAAGGTCCTTCACTTAATAGGTATTGTTTACTACTGATTTTACTTGGGATTTCACTTGGTTTTTCATTAATTTTTCTATTTTAGATTTTGCAGGTTAAATTAGGGTTTTAGATTTGGGTCAAATCGAGGTAAAATTAGTAGTTTAAATTAGGGTTTCATTAATTACCTTGTAATGCTTCAGTTTTTGCATGTACTAGTTTTGCT
>PHNY01000137.1:2948-16862 GCA_003724115.2 Anethum foeniculum
CTTCAGAACCATCTACCCATATGCTCCACCAGCTAACTAGATCTAGACTTCCGTGATCTGATGTTCTAATCAGCAAATTTTTACATACTGTACATGGCAAGTTTATGATAAAAACTTCAATCCAAGGTCTCACCTTAAGTATTGAGTCGGCACCAACATGAGAAGTCACTTCAGTATTTGCCTTAGGTGGTGCGACACTAACATAAAGTGGCTTCGCAGCAGTGCTGCTTACAGAGTAATCCTTGTCGATTTTCGGCAAGCCCAAAACCAGATTAGTAGCAATTCTAGGATTTGTAGGTATCTGCATTTTGCTTACCCGTGAATCAAAGGGTATATTTTGTGAAGCTGTTTGCTGAGTACTTTGGGGAACCGCTTGTTGAACAGTCTGTGAAACTGTTTGCAACGATGTATAATAATTATACGGCAATTGATGAGTAGCTGGATATTGTGCACCTGATACTTGAGGATGTACTGGCTTATGCTGTTCCTGATAACCTGCTTGAGGATGTACTGGCTTATGCTGTTCCTGATAACCTGCTTGAGGATGTACTGGCTTATGCTGTTCCTGATAACCTGCGTAAGTATGATTCAAATCCAAAGGTGTTCTTACATTTGATTGAACGTGGCCTGCATTCTGAGTTTGGAATGTTGGAGTCCCATGCTTCCAGTAGCCATCCTGTACATTGCTAATTGCTGCACCATGCTGACAATAGATGAAAAGAAAACAAAAACAAAAAAAAATTTGAGTCTCACTGGTCAAATGGAAGTTCACGAGTCACTACATCTCATACCACCAACAAAAACTAAAGGAAAACACTCTCAAAAGTCAAAACAGATTGATTTTTCATAAAAGGTTAGTAAAAGTGAGTGAAACATAATAGTATTTGCACGAACTGAATATTTTATATATTTATGGCACCAAAACTTATGAACTGCACAGGCGCTACATGAAAACCTTTTCCGAACAAAGACATGATATGATAAGATAAATAAACCGACTGCATTTAGAACTTATCAAAAATATTAATCCTACAATGCAGATTAGTAGCATCCCTTGTACCTTTTAAATGCTATGTAAAATATTATAATACATTAAACTATCTTCACGATAGAATTTTTATAAAATTGACTCATATTCACTGCATTCGGCCGCATCTTGATTTTGGAGGCAGGGTGAGGTATTAGGGTTTATAACAAACCGCAAGATATAATCAAGAGAACAGCGGTATAAAAGTCTCAACAATAATCTAATAAATTACAAGTTAAAAATCCTATTTATAATAAACCTGCGTCCTGCATTACTTCACTTATCCAAAAAAGATTCTGTAAAATAAACCTAAAAAGATAAATAGAGATTATTTTCTGAATTTGGAGATATTTAACTCTTAATTAGAAGTCATTTATTTGTTCCCAAATTGTCTCACTCTTATTCTGTCCTGCAAGAATTATCTGCCGAAAACAACACTTGAGGAGCTGTTTTCCGCATCTCAAAAAATTCAGGGGCTGCATTTTTTAAAAAGTTCATAGGCTGCAATTTTCAAAAAGTTCCAAGGGCAATTTTGGAAATCTCAAAAAACTTAGTCAATCGCGTATAATTTCTACAAGTCCAAGGTCTGTTTGCAGATATTAAAGACTCTGAAGTACTTGTTTGAAGTTTTCCAAACATTTGATTTTTCTACAAGAACAATACTGTAATACTGCACGATAAAAATCAAATACTCCATGGTTCTCATATACCCTCCTTGCGTCTCACAAAAAAAGGCATCGCTGATTCCAGAAAAGTCAGGTGCTGCCAACGTCGTTCGTGACTACGATGCAAGCTTCAGGCCTTCCAGGTACGTTACTTCCCAATTTTCTTCTTTTGATTTTTTCTGATTCTCTTGGTCTGTTTTTTCCTTTTTTTACATTTCTTTCTTTCTACAATTTGTCCCATGATTTTCATTCGGTCTACTTTCTTCTCATTTCGCCCGATTTGATCGGAGGGTTTATAGCGTACTCGTGTAGGATGTCTCTCAGATCCGATCAGGAATTGCAGATTTTAAAATTTGAGAATTGGGGTTTAATGGATATTTAAAAAGGTTAGAGGAGGAAGGCATTAATTCTGGGCACAACATAATTGCAGGGGTTCACCTCGGATACTAATTGATGGGGAAGGGGCTAGAGGATTAGGGTTGCGCAAGAGAAAGTCAAGAACAACGATGTATAATTCTGAAAATAATAATCTGATATATAGACAATAAACTTTAATTATTTTCCAAATCCTAATCAGCTTTTGAAGGATGTAGATAAATATAGATTGCTTCCTAATTTAAAAGAAAACAGATAGAATTTAGAATTCTAATTTATTGGCTTCCAAAATCTTCTTGATTGTTTCTTCTATAATCTAACCCAGTATCTATGTATCTCCTACATCACATTTACATTAATATTTAACGAGCCTTGGATTCTATGGTTTGTCATCTTTGAAGTTTCACACATTCAAATTCAATTATGTTATTCACTTTATCAGTAACAAAGTGGTCACAAAAGCATGCTACTGGAAAAAATATCCCAAGAGGAGAAGAGAAGGATAAATGTTAAGAATACTTTAGAGTTGATTTGAAGTAATACTGAGTTCCTAAGCTGTCTATACTGTTAGCTAGTTGCTAGTAGGATAAGTAGTAGTAGTTCAAAAAATTGGGTAACAGTTTAGTTTTCTAGATATCCTATCTTTAAGTTTTCACCATTAGCCTACATATAGTCTTGTTACCACCATTATTTGACGGGGAATGAAAATAAAAAGGTCTTTTATTTTAATCACTGAAGAGTTTACTTATAATTAGTAGAAGAATTATTGTCTTTACTTGTATACTTTAGATGTGGGGTTCAGAGTTAAGTATGCACTGTAGGCTATTAATAATAAGCCCAATTCTTTGGGCCCTAGTCCATTAGCCTACATTTTAGGGTTTATATTTCCTGTACAAGTCATGTAACCACCATATATTACTTTGGACTTGATTATTGAGATTTTAAATTACTGAATCGAGCATTCATTTTTTAAAGTTAAGTTCCACAACTTTTCTCCCTTCCGCGGTTGGGAATCCTTGATGCCGTAATTTATCCGCGGTGAATCACCCAGGTTCTATCATTTCATTTTTTTTCTTTTGGATTTCGCCGTTGTCCTACATCTTTATTATAGATGAATTAAGTATAAAGATTTGACATCTATATTAGCACCACTGTCTCTTATTCTTTTCATCCAAAAGAACCAATCAAATTTTTTTAGAAAACTTGGCAACCAACCCTAACAAAATCTCTAGGGTTCTGAAAGTTGGTGTGAAATTGTAGTGGAGGAGATGTCTAAGCAACTTAAAAAACTCAAGGGCATTTTCCTTGATGGAACTGCCAGCTATCAAATGATGTCAAAGGAATGATTTTCTATCACCCTCCAATCTGTACTCTCTTGAATTTAACTACATATGCATGTGCAGTTGTATCAAGCATAACAAGAATAATCACAAAGTGGCTGTGCATATACCTCCAAACATTAGGTTTTGCGTGAAACCACGCAAACCAATGGAGTGATCTTTAGACAACCAAGTCTGCTGAAGAGAGTCTGGATGTAAAAGTGTATAATCTATTTCCTCGATAACATCCTCATCCACAGTTCAGGAATCAAAGAAAACATAAACAAATCCTTATTCCTATCATTGTGGTCCAGTGGCCCTTGGTAACAAGAGGTCGAGGGTTTAGGTCTCGTTTTGGACATAGGTCCATGCATATTAAAATTTCCCAAAAACAAGACCAAATTCCTTGACACTTGTCAGGATGGATTTAATCAAAAAGGAATGATGTATCATTCAACATCAGCTCAGTATATTCTAAAAATATTCTCCATCAAGAATCATGTAAGAAAATAAATATGTTGCAATTGTAGGGATGAAGGCCTGTAACCAACATAATTATATATTAATATATTGATTATAAGAAATAGGTGTTGAACCCAGGTAGAAGTGTAGAACCACCGATATGCTGTATACATAGGAGTAACTAGATAATAAAAACCACATGTGCCCTTAAAAAGATTGAAATTAGGTTTGTATTCTAATCTCTATATAAAATTCAGAAAACAGATCTGTAAAACAGTACACTAGAACACAAAGAAAGTTTTAAACAAACGAAAATTCAAACACCATATCAGGGTATGAATTAGGAAAAAGTTTACACTTCAACACTGATTTGGTTTGCCCATCTAAGTATGGGGACCTAAACAAGGTGCAAGAATTCTTATTTAATATTTTTCAACTTGTCATACGCTTTTTGATTCATTTAGATCAAGTAAATAACTACAATCAGAAAATTGCACAATACATTATCCGTTGCAGATGTAATGTAGTACTCGTCAAAATTTCATGTATAAGTTCTTCAATATACATCAATTCCATATAGTACAAATTCAAATAATTACACTAGTTCACATTTCAGAAGAAAGAGAAGATCCTTAGGTACATCCTTCTTGTGATTCTTTCGCTTCTTTTGTTTTAGCATCTGGCAAGTTACACTATCCTCATATTTGTGTGAGGCTGAATACGGCTTTATTGACCCCTTTTATTTCCCCTACATTGTTATACAGAAATCTCAAACCTTGGGTGACTACTAACCCAAAACGTAATCTAAAGGAAACACGAGAACTCTAAAGATACAGGGTTAGAATTAACTCAAGTACCTAAATTATAAATCTGAAATTTCCGACTAAGGCTAAAACCTGCCTAAGCTTTACCCAACTGCTTCTGTTTACTCTTACCCTTCTTGCCTAAGCCAAATCATTTTTAACCTTGTCATCTTGAATATGACTCGAGAGTCGTACACAATCCTTATATCACAACAAATTGTGTTTCCTTTGAATAGTATTTCGAGATATTTCTATAAATTAACATACTACATGTTATATAATCAATATGGACATTTATTATTATATTATATCCTAAATACCTAAAAGATAAAAAAAGGAGAGGAAAAAAAGAAATAAATCAGATGCATAGCTATCATCCAACACAAGACATTCGCAATCATAAAACCTAGAAAAGACTATTTTCGTAAGAAAATCCAAACCTGAACAGGAGTTACATCAGATGAACTAGACTCAGGTCTCCACGGCGCAGCAAAAGTTGCAGGTTGCTGAGTATTTGAAGCAACATATCCACCAGGAACACCAGGCACGCCAGGAACAGAATGAACAGCATTAGCTGTCCCCGTGGAAGCCACATTTTCTGTTCCAGGAGCACAACTAACTTCCGTCTGACTATAATAATCCGCCCACTGATTATAACTTTGCTGATATTGCTGCGTAGGAGCAGCTGCCGTAGCCGTAGCCGTAGCCTCAGGAGCATAACTCGCATATTGATTATTCCCATAGTTCACATAGCTCCCTTGCTGCCAATTCTGAGTAACATACGCGCCAGCTGCGTTATTGTATCCTGCTCCGGCTCCGCCAGGTGTCTGATAATCAGCAGGATTGTAATAAGTAGTAGTATAATTTGTAGGTCCAGCATAAGGCACTGTATTGGTAAAATCGGAAATATTCGAACCACCTGTAGTTTGATATCCTCCTCCTCCTACTTGCGGTTGTTGTTGTTGTTGCGTATACGCTTGATTACTTTGCGGTTGTTGATAACCACTATAATAACCTGCATATCCTGTGTTTCCATATCCATAGGTATCAGTACTAGTTCCATAACCTGTATAACTATAATTTTGTACTGGTGCTTCGGAATTCGATTCTTTCGGAATCGTTGCGGCAATCGCAGCGCTCAAATTATCCGGAACCGTTTTCGAAGCTGCTTCCGTAATTTGATCGGTGCGATAAGTTGTGGAGGAGTACATTCCATTCTCCATCGAGGACTTATGTGATTATATTTATCATATATCGATCGATGTATAAGCGGTGATTAATGGTGAAAATCGTACAATTTCGATGGAATTAGGGTTTCTAATGCTTTTGGATCCGAACAAATTAACTAGAAAAAATGGATGTAAAAAGTATGTATGTATAAATTATAGATGAAAGAAAACAAAAATAATAAGACTCACACACAAGATAAGATAGGGGGGTTTACAAATCTCGCCGAGAAATGAACGTTCTCTCTCTCTCTCTCTCTCTCTCTCTGTGTAGGATTGAATTTAGGGTTACGAGCGGAGCTGTTGAAAGACAAACAACAACGCGCCATCGGTTCGTTAATTAAGCTTTTGGATCGTTGACTCGGGTCAGCCCATTAATGGGAACTTTTGGGTTTTTTCACAGGATGGGAATTTTGGTTTGCGAAAAGTAAGATTTATTTAATCGCCAAAAAATTACAAATTTATAATATGCGTAATTACTTCTCAAATATAATTTAAAAGTCACGATTCAATATTTGACCGGTAAATAGTTTTTAATAGATATAACATTGTTGTTTATAAAATTTTAGGGAATAATTAATAGAATTACGTGTAGAGGGAAATTTTTCTTTGTATAACTGCTCCAAAAGTTTGACAAACTAGGCGGATACGTAAAATAGATTCTTTCTTTTCCATCACTTCGGCATGTATAAAAAAAATATTGTGACATTTTTTTTTTTTTGCAGTCCTTTTAAATTTATTATTTTTTATGTATCGTAATAGGCGATTCCATTATTTATAATTAAAAAAAAAGGTCAGAATATGTTTTTCAAACCAGAAGAGGCATTTATAAACTAGGTTATTGTTATAGCGTGTCTCTGTAAAATGAAATTCATCCTTTATTTTTTTCTTTCTATTCACTCGGATCTCTTCCGTTTCATTAATTTTGTCCGGATCCTCCTTTTTCTGAAAAAAGGGAAAGGAAAAAGGTTTAGTATATTAACGGTTAATATAAACACCCCAGAATAACAAAAGATACGGCTTTTACTGAAAAATAATCCAGCATAAAAAAAATTAGCTGATGATATCTTATATTCAAACACTCGATTTTGAATTTGACGTATGTAATTAACAATGGCAATAATATAAATTACTATTTTATTTGTATATAGATTTTTACTTTAATTCGTTTTTGTTAGTGCACAAAGAGGCTCCATTTCTGAAACAGTGTTTTTTTTTGGGTCGGCAAACAGTGTTTTAAAATACAAATTTTAAACTTTGATTTTATAATTATTTTAAAGTTACTAGGGTATTTTGTGAAAAAGTTACTAGGGTATTTTAAAACATCAATTTCTAATTGTTTAGACAACATAAAAAATGCCTTTCACAAAGTAAGGCAGGCTCGGATGGTAGAGCTTGTAGAACAGACCAAACAAATTCTTAATTGCAAAAATATCTGAATATCTAATCAAAACAGACAGTTGCGATTGAGTGCTTCAAACAAGGGAATTTTGACAGAAACTCCAAAGATGCATCAAATACCATCAGAATCAACCTGAATCACTGTTAGTTGGGGAAACGCGGTTATCATCCACCGGGCTTATATCCTCCCTCGGCCTGTGGCCATTTTCTTCAGAAGGACTCCTACGCCTGGGGCTCTGTCTCTCAGCATCATCAATAGGACTCCTGCTCCTTGCCTTGCTCCGCCTACGGTGATCTGACCCATTTCCCTGCTTGCTATTATCAGGGGAAGGAGTGGCTCTGCCTCGTGGGCTTTGCTCATCAGGTGATGGACTGTACTTCCTCCCTTTAGCTGGTCGTGGTGAAGATCTGCGTCGCCTAGGACTCCTTGATCTTCTCTCTGCACGTTCAATGCTACGCTCCTTTGGGGGTGATCTTGAACGGCTGGAGCCATAATAATAATGTCAGGACAATATAGAAGGAAGTTCAGTTGGTTGCGAGGAAAAAGTACCAACTACTATATAAATAGGAATTATGAGTAATTAACCTGTAGCTGCGATCTCTGCCGTAACTACGGCTTCGACTTCTGCCATGGCCAGGGGAAGGTGTCCGAGAGTAACTTCGTGCCCGTCTGGTACCAAGAGTAAACGCTTAAAATTAAGTGCTCGGCACTTGGTAAAAAAGTAAGGAAAAAAAAAGATTTGAACACCATACTTGAGTTTTTTGGGACTGTTCTGACAATTCTTTTCTATATGACCATGGTCCCCACAGCGATAACATTTGTTCTTCCAGTCCCCAGCTTTGCAATCACGAGCCCAGTGACCATCGATACCACAATTGAAGCATCGCCCTGATCCAGGAGCAGGCCCTTTCCCAAGGAATTCCCGAGATCCACCTGGCCCCCGTGGCGCCTACATTGTATATTAAATACGTTTAGCAAAGTTTATTGTGTGAATATAATTGCACCATCAAAGAAATAGATAATTTGGTAACCTCCACAATGCTTTTCTTACACACAAAATAAAGATTTAATAAGATGATGACGAAGGACACGTATTTACATGCATAAAAAAATGAAACAACACAGATACAAGACGACAAAAGCAAGCCAATACTATCTCATAAACGGAGTGAGAAGTGAAGAGCGTAGTAAATCCCATTCATAGCCAACTTTTTTCGACAAAAAGGACAATAATGCAGCAAGACATATAAAAAGACGGAGAAACTTTTTTCAATTTTCCTGCCCTACTGAACACATCAACAAAAGCCTAAAATAGACACCCCACATCCAAAATCTTAATAAGGTCCAAAATCTAGCACTTACACCAAAGTACTACACATTTGCCTACCTAGTCTGTTGTTCTGTTCAAATTTGTTCCAATAATGCAAACAAGTCAGGTTAAGGTGATAAATTAATAAAGTAGATATTAAGGAACAAGCAAGCATATTTGGATACTGTAATCAGAATGCAAAGACAGCAACCAGAGACAAACAAAATACACTTGTAATAAAACTCAATAAACTAAATTAACTGTAATAACACAACATAATAGACTAAAGCATATCACGATGAGCTTACCCCCTTTGCAAATTCTACAACAATACGACTCCCATCAACATCTCGACCATTTAAGCTATATCTTGCATCATCAGCATCTCGAGAATCACTAAATTCCTACAACCATTATGGAAAAGAGAAAGTCAATCACACTTTCCCTATTACATGAAAGCAGCTATCTTCCTGGACAGGAAAGAAGAATAGATAAATACAAGGAAAATAAAATAAAACAATAATAAGAAACTGCGTACCACAAAGGCGAAGTCACGCTTCATATCCACATCACGTACTCTGCGAATGGTGCCAGAAACAACAAGACCATCATCATAAAAGAACTAAAGGGTTGGTACCTTGCCCCACAAAGATGTACTAAACTCCAGTTTGAAATTGTTGCCATTTCCATCAAAAAATTAAGCAATAATATTATAGAAAGAATCTCCAAAGTTCCCTATACACTCATCAAGAATTGCGACCAATTCCACCAGGGGCAACCTCTCACCAAAAACCTCCAGGTGAAGCCCGGAAACCTTCATGAAGATCATTCAAGTTAAGTAACTTAGATGAGAGGCGAAACTCTTTGAAAAAATTGTTTTTGTAAAAAATGAGTGTCAATGTCAGGTTTGACTACTACCCCCATAGTAAAACAACCCCGGAATGTGACCACTGGCCACTTTTGGAAGATTTAATAAATTATATTAAATCCAAAATTTCAGTCAATCGACACAGGTTATAATTAACTTAGTAAGCCCAAAAAGTAATTTGCAAACTCATTCAAACATTCAGGAGATCTTTCACAATCTTATTTCCAGTAGAAATTAAAACACTGGAAGAATTATATGTAATATTAGTACATGGCTGCAAATAACAGGAATTTTTTATACATAGTCATTACCACCTTAGTGCACCAGCTCAATTAAAATTTTACCTTCCGTATCTGCTAAAAACATCCTCCAAGTCCCGGGACCTTGTCCGTGAAGACAAGTGGCCAACATAGAGACGCGTAGTTCCATGGCGATCATCGTAGCGAGGCATCGTCCCTAAAACAAACACAATACTGATTTAATGCATAACCCACATAACCACATTCATAACCTTATAGTTCGTCAAACCAATATAGTTTGAGGGTATTGTTCTTCTAACTACCTCCTACACATTTAAAAATTATAGCGCAGTCCTTTTCAATTAACCAACAGTAGAATAACAACTAATCAAACTACTCATTAATAAGATCAAATTGATAACGTTACGACATTTTTATCAAAACAGGTTGCTGATAACGAACAAGCATCTTCAGTCAAACTAATAAAATTATACGACACACTTCACAAGAAATAAATGTAGTTGACACAGCTTTACAAGAAATAAATATCGAAAACTCAATTATACCAAATGACTACGTAACTCATGTTTCATATACACAAGTTCAAGTAATTACTATACAACAATTAGAGTGACAATAGCTAATCAAACTACTCATTAATAAGATCAAATTGACAACGCTACGACATTTTATCATACAGTAATAGCTTGCTGATAAACTAACCAAACTACTTATTAATCAGGTCAAATCGATAATTTTACGACATTTTATCATACAGTAATAGCTTGCTGATAAACTAACCAAACTACTTATTAATCAGGTCAAATCGATAATTTTACGACATTTTATCATACAGTAATAGCTTGCTGACAAACTAACCAACAAATTTATAGTTGAACTGCTTTCCGAGCTATAAAAATCGAAAGTTAATTAGACTAAATCACTCCGTAATTCAATTACCATATAACATGGACACGAGTCGATTTAAATATTATCTCATCAACAATTTAACCAAGATTTATGTAATTAATCAATGTAAAGAGATAGTAAGAGTATCAAATATCACAGATCTAACAGGCTATTACTTACAGAGTATCAAAGCTATAAAAGGAGTTAAACTTATAAAATAAATATAGAGATGTATGTGTAAATTAATAGTAAGTGATTAGATCTAGTGTTTTACAGAAGAAGGGGAATTTACCTGGAGAGAGAGAGAGATGGAGAGAGAGAGAGAGAGAGAGAGAGACGACGACGACGACGACGACGACGACGACTGGATTGGGTTCAAAATCTTGTTACCCGACGCTGTATGTATTATAGAGACGACGATAATAATGAACGGCCCAGATTAAAGGGGATAAATAGTTGGGCTTTGGATTTGGATTTACAAGCTGCTTGGGCTTTATTTTGCGAATTGCTATTTCTTAACAGGGCGCTAATCCTTCGGAATCGGTTGTTAAATAATCTTAACACGCTCCTTCAGAATTATAATTTCTTTTTTTGTTTTTCGTGGATAATATTTGCGGATCATATTTTCTTATTTTCGCGGAAAGGTAAAAATCTGATTCACATATTATATGCGAAAAGTTAAAAAAAATAATTTAACCTGGACTCTTAAAATATAAATTTAACGAATAGCGTAGTGTGTTAGATACCGATTGTCAGAGAACAATCCTTCTTAAAAAGATAAATGGATTTCTCCTCTAGTTGTCAAACTTCACTTCGGGAAATTAAATTTATTCCTATAAAATTTATCTCCTACAACAAAAATTTTACATTTTTCTCTAAAATATCTTATAATCTAGAAATGATCATTTTTCAGGTTAAATCGCGTAATTCGCATAAGTTAATCTGATTTTGAATCAATCTGAATTGAAATGCGATTCGTAGTTTTAATTCAACTACTTTAAAAATGCTATTCAAAATTGAATTGTGATTCACTGTTTTGATTCAACTATTTTAAAAATCCGCTGATTATAAATCGGTTTAGATTTAACCTTAACCCAACCCGCTTCTGATCCGAGTCGCATTTATATATATTAATTTTATATTATGATTATATAACATAAAATACTTTTATCTTATAATAATTAAATCACTGCTAAATTTTATCAAATATTAAGTCATCAACTTAATAGTACATATTAATCCATTATATATTACTTTACTTTAAAAATAATGTTACACAACGTTGTACTAATATTTTCATCTAACATTTTTTAATGTAATTAAATTGATCTTCAGCTTATTAAATGATAGTCATTTTCGGTGAATATAAGTGACTTACTTTGCTACGAAAAAGTTAAATTTTTTATTAATTATATGCCATTGAAAAAGAAAATTTAATAAGAAAATATTATTTTATTTCTCGATTTTACTAACCCGTACCGACTAAAACTTAAGAGAATAGTCTGACTCTGTTTAGTTACAAGTTAATTTGAACTTTTTAAGAACCAGTATACGATTTTGTTCCAGTTTTATATATAAACCTAACTAAATCGGACCATGATTATAAGCTAATAAATAATATTTATTCTCAAATAATTTTAAACGATAAGAGATAATTTCTTACTCCAATATCGCAATATATATTATCCCGTGGGACAGAGGATAATATATATTTTAAGACTATTTTAAGAGATAGTCTATTTAATATTGTACCGACTAAAACGATAAGAGAATATTTTAAGACTCGTATAAAATATTCCATAATTTTTAAAAAAAATTATGGAACTAGACTTTATAGGAGCCTCGAAATGCGTGCAAACAGTGAATATATACTATCGCTTGGGACAGAGGAGTACTTATTATCATGAAAATATTGTGGTTGACATCAATGAACTGTTTGAGGTTGAACCATACAAATACAATGAAATAGTACTATACAGTAATACACATCTCCCAAACCAATAATGGCAACTGGTAACTTCAAGACCCACTGTTCTACATTCAAAATAACAAAAATTAAAACAAGTGTACGGAAGGGACACCCATTGGGGACTTCTTCTGTCCAGTATCCATACTCATATTAGAGAAAAGCAGATGCATAAATAGATACTTTATCTTATTCTGTGAACTACAACAGATCCTCTTCTTTACTCAAAGTTTTGTTGCTTTTCTTACTATTCTGTTATAGGGTATCACAGTAGTTCTTTAGCCATGCACCAGCAGATTTAAGAACCCGCAACTCACCATTAAGAAGATCTTGAGCTAGTTTTCTTCTTAGAGAGACTTTGTTAGACATACACAGAGAACTGGGAACTGCAAGTGACTATATGTAGCATATTATGCCAGCAAAAAGGTAAATTAGTAACCAGTAGAAGCAATTAACAAGTAACAACTCCATGCAAAAACGTATTACGTAGTTGGAAACTCAATAGAGGAAGGACTTGGTAGTGCAACTACACAGAATCTTATCATTATTTTATTAGTTATTTGGTCTTAAAGCAGGGCGGCAGAGAGGATACAATATAGTACTTTGTGACAAGGATTACTTAAGCTTAGAAATGTCTGAAAATTTGGCATCAAGCTATAATATATAGTCACAAGTTGCAAGATGAGATATGCAACTAGAAATAATTGAAGAAAAGCAGCACTGCTACTGCAGTTAATATATGCACAACACATGTTATATTGCTCCTTTGTTGTGTTTTGTAGAGAACAATAACACTTTAAAACTTAAGTATTTTATGCAAAGGCTATATATATTGAATAAAGTTTATCTGTATATTTTCCGACATTATCCATGAAGGAACTTTCTACTTGAGAGATCCAGACCTGAATATATTACCTTAATAGCAGCATCATATCTTTCAATTAACTGATTAAGTCTTGAAAGCAAGAACTGATGAGCTTGTAATTCTACTTTCTTGTTTTGTAAGGGTTGACGAGCCAGCCTACCGTCGATTTTTGCAGCTTCCATGGCCAAATCACCCAGTTCTGAATAGCAGAACTGATCAACTCATGATTTGAAGAAACAGGTATAACATATGTATTCAGCAACATAATGTATTAAGACTACAGACAGTAAATAAGATCTGAAACCTTGTGAAGAAGTAGAACATATAACACGAGCAAATGCACGAAGTGACTGAGGGATCCCTCTCCCTTTCCTGCTACCGGACTTTACATGTCTGCATCATCAGTTTAGACATTACTCAGATTAATCAACCAACACAGTGGTGCTTTAGAAGGCATTCTGTGGGGGGGGGGGGGGGGG